>JANIWI010000132.1:0-17024 GCA_030705115.1 Suzukiozyma pseudoglaebosa | reverse complement strand
AAAAAAAAAAAAAAAAAAAAAAAAAAAAAAAAAAAAAAAAAAAAAAAAAAAAAAAAAAAAAAAAAAAAAAAAAAATAAAAATATAAAAAATAAAAAAAAAAAAAAAATTAATTTAATAAATAATTTTTTTTTTTTTTTTAATTTTAATATTATTTTTTTTTTATTTTTTTTTTATTTTTTTTTTTTGTATGGGTTTTGCTTTTTTTTTTTTTGTATGCGTTCTTTTCGATGTTTCTTTTGTAGCTGTATTTTTAGGTTTTGTGTAGATAATATTTTTTCTCACCTAACCCAACAATCACAAACCAATCTATCAAGGGTAACAACAAAGTGTATAGCCATGAATAGCGGCTATCTTTGACTATGGTGGCCCTAGTGCTGATGTACAAGACAACAAGATAGGATATAACTTACCCAGTGGAAATTGTCAACACTGGTTGATAAACATGGGTGATTGATTTCTATGGGTTTAACAAGGTGGTACTTCAGAAAAAAATATGTGGATAAATCAGATAAGAAACAAAAAAAAACAATTAAACATAGACAATACACATAGCCATAAACATATGATTAAACTTGGCTAGACTTAGCGCTAACCTTAAAAAGGACACTCTAAAGATAAAGTGAACACTGGAGGAACATTAATAATCACTAATGAATAGTAAAAATTAAATAAAAACAAAACTGTAGACTAAAGTCTACAGTTTAGATTGAGTCAATCTTGAGACTTTTTTGCTTTTTGTTTTCTTGATCCTTAAACTCTAATCTCAGACCTGGTGGTTTTTTTGGTGGTATGTTTGGTAAATTTTTTGGTTGCCTGATTTTAGTGGGTCGATTGTGGCAACTATGGCTGAGTATTGAGGTTTCTCTACAGTTATTGTTTAATTCATTCACTTACACTACTACGACATTATAAATATTTTTTTCATTTTTCATATATATCTATTTAATTATCATTTAATATGGAGTATGGAGTATGGAGTATGGAGTATGAAGTATGGAGTGAGTGGTCTTTGTTGCGTTTATGTTTGAGTGCTTAATGTTTTGAAACCACAAACTTAATTTAGGGTTTTTAATTTTTAAGTTCAAATCGGCTCATTCTTCTCCTCAATTTTTTATCTTTACTGGACTTTTCTTCCTATTTGGATTTTCCAGGTAGCAACGAACCAGTAAAATTTGGGTTTTTTGTTACTAGCATATTGTTTAACTGGTCAATGGTCCTGTTTGGTTTGCGAGGGTGGTCTCTTCTAATAGCACTTGTGGTCTGGTCATTTTCCTTGGTGTTACCAGTAATCCTCATATATTTTCTATGAACCAAATAATTTTTTTTTTTTTTCTCACCTGATTAAATTAAGTGGCGTGTTAATAGATAACATTCAATCATTTATCTAAACGTGCGCTTAAAGAAAATTTAGCTAATGAAGCGGACCACTACTAACCCCGTACTTTACCGTTCCTCCGTTCCTCGCTAATTGTGAAACATCATGATAATCCTCTTTTATCATGAAAATTCATGAATATTCGTCATATATCATGCAATATCATTAAAAACCTTCATTAATGCTCACTAATCAAGAAAAATGCTTACTAATTCTCACTAATCTTCCTCACTAATTCTAATTCTCGCTAGTTATAATCCTAACTAATCCGATTAGTTTCTATCTTATTATAACTAATCTTTGATTCAAATAACTAGTTAAGGAAATTACTTTTATTAGCCTTTTGGTTTTTTTTTAGGTTTTTTTTTTTTTATTTTTTTTTTGTTTTTTTTGGCACTTTCTCGGACACTAATAAATTTTTTATCCTAATTATTTCCGTCTTGAAATTGCTAAATACGAAACTTCTGTCTCAATTTGGAACCTGCCTAGCCTGATGTAGTCAATAAAATTTTTCATCAATCTGTCGATTACAAAATGGTTTTCTCTCCTTCATCTTCTGTCCTGGTTTGTCAATTTCCTTGGTTTTTAATTTGTTTTCTACATAGTTTTTTTAGCTTATATTTTTCACCAATAATCATTGTGTGTACAATCTCTATATTTGATTATCATCTAGTCTAATATCTTTTTTCCTTTTATTTTATTTTTTTTGTTCATTTATTTCCTTTCCCTTCACTGCAAATACTAAAAACTTAATTAAAAGAATTATTTCCTATCAAAGTGTGCCTCTACTTGTTTGTTATTTCAAAAATATATTAGATGAAATGCGCAAAAATGTGGTAAAAATATTTTCTCAAAAATTTAAAAAAAATTTCACGCAAAATTTATCACCAATTCCAAAAATAGATTTAGACTTTCTACATAATCATAAACACGTCTTCAATTTAAATATACTGATATGTTTGCTCTCATAAACACGCTAATATCCTCACTAAATTCTTGTCTATTGATGTTATAGCATCAACAATTAAAAGAAAAACAGGCTTACCATCATCAAAAAAATAAAACTTGTAATTAGATATATAAAAAAAAATTTGAAAAAAAAATTCAATAAAATAAAATAAAAAACACTTCAAAAAATAAAAAAAATTAACTATCGGAGTATTCTCTTCCAATCCAAAATAGTTGTATCCATGATAGATCCTTGACTATTACAAAAAAATGAACATTTTATAGTTGAATGTTCATGAGCATTGCTTGTTATTTAAGAGGAGAGGTTTGGGTTTAATTTTTGAAATCCAATAAGAAGACAATTTAAAAAAAAAAAGACAGAGATAGACTTATTTTTTAAAACTGAAAAAAATTTTCACATAATCAATTTTGCCAATCATTACTAGTCAAAATTTACCAAACCATTAATTACCGTACGTTTTTATTTGTATAATTTAAAACAAAAATTAAAATTCTTATTCTATTCGTAAAAAAAAAGTTTTGTACATGAACTGGAGAGCAGTATGAAGAACATGGAAGGCGAAGGAATTCTTTATCTCCACAATTATCCACATTCCATTTCACAACTATCCACAATCTAATTTTACTTCATACCAAAAATGGATTTGTTCTGTGATTATTTTGAGAAACACAAATACTGATAACAATTTTTTTCAAAACAAAAAAAATAAGAAAATTGATTTCGCCCAGGATCGAACTGGGGACGTTCTGCGTGTTAAGCAGATGCCATAACCGACTAGACCACGAAACCGATTTCTTGAAGGTTCAAATCAATTAGTTTTATAAGTAAACAATGTATTGGAATAAAAAGTTAAAAATTGATTTCAGTGCTATAAGTAAATTCTGATTAAAATTATTTCAAAGTCATCTTACTAGAGTAGGTATACTAGCTAGCACTATTATAATTATTTCTAATTGCTGCAACAAGTGTTGCTTTACTGGAGGTAGATATTTTTGGATGGGCCCTTGTGAATTTGTTAGGTTTCAAGAAAATGACTATTTTAGCCAATTTAATTAAACTGCACTTTTAACATAAACAACACTCTTAAGGTACACAATACATATTTTACATAAGCAGTTCTTTTCTTCTTTTGATTCGTTTGCAGAATAAAATCAGTTATGCTTAAAAATCAATCAGCTTGCACAACTGAACTACAACATTACAAATATTAAACATTGTGATTATAAATCATTTATTAATAAGAGCTTTATACAATTTAGTTTTTGGCTGAATCTTCCTTCAAGGTGACAATTCTATTCAATATTAATTTATCAGCTTTGGAATCTTTATCAAGACAGAAATATCCCACTCTTAATGCTTGGAATCTAGCTGTGTTGTTACCTTTCTTTTCTTTAACATTAAATTCACTGTTGGGGATTTCAATATTCAATGGTGATTTACTAACAATGTCAGAGAACGATGCTTCAATTAAACCGTCCTTGATTACTTCTTCACTATGTTCATTAATATCTTTTAAGAAACCATCTGGATGAGCAGATGGATTCTCACTCTTGAATAATTGATTATAAATTCTAACTTCATCAATTTTCACTGCTTCCTTTTTAGGAACCCATTGAACAAATGTTTTTGGTTTCTTGTGTTTAGATGGATCGTTATCATAATTGACATGAATACGAATAATGTTATCGTCAGCATCTTTTTCAACTGAATTTAATGCGACATTAAATGGTACTTTCATTAATCCAACTGGTTGACCTGGAGCCAACCGGAAATAATCAGCTGAAGTTTCTTCTCTAAAATCACTTTTATCAATGTAAATATACTTACCAAATTTGATCTTTCTCGATCCAAAACTTTCACCTCCTGGACCTGGTTTATAAGGAATTTCAATAACTTCTTCATAATCTTCATCAACATTATCAACAACTAATTCTACTGGATCTAATACCATCATTAATCTAGGTGTTGTTTGATCAAGATATTGTCTAACAGCACTATCAAATCTAATTGCTTGGATATTAGTAACGTTGGTGGTAACTCCTAAAGTATTAATGAATGATAAAATAGCTCCTGGAGGGACTCCTCTACGTCTAATAGCTTCGAGGGTAAATAATCTTGGATCATCCCAACCTCTAACAACACCTTCAGTTACTAACTTGGCAATTTTTCTTTTGGAAAGAATAGTTCCAGTTATATTCAATCTACCATATTCTCTTTGTGCTGGTCTATAAACACGCAATTTGTCACATAACCATTCGTAAGATTCACGAGACATTCTAAATTCAGTTGTACATAAAGAATGAGAAATATGTTCAAAAGAATCGACCAAACAATGGGTGTAATCGTAAGTTGGATAAATTTTCCATTTATCACCCGTTCTATGATGAGGAGCATTTAATACACGATAGGCAACTAAATCCCACATTTGAGGAGAAGGATTGTTCAAATCTTGTTTCATTCTGAGAGTAACTTCACCAACTTTAAATTTACCATCTTTCATTTGTCTAAATAACTCAAGGTTTTCTTTAATTGGTCTAGAACGATCACTACAAGCTTTTCTTTCCCCTCCTTTAGTACCATCTTCACCTATACCTCTATTAGCTTTAACTTGTTCAGGGGTACAAAAGCAAACATAAGCACCATCATATTCAATCAATTTTTCTGCCAAATCATACAATTCATCAAAATAATCGGATGAATGAGTAATTTTCCAAGGCGAAAACCCTAGCCAATCAACCATATCTTTTATTGAATTGAAATAAACCTCTTCTTCAGCCTCAGGATTAGTATCATCGAATCTTAAATAACAATCACCCTTATGAAATTTAGCATAACCAAAATTAACCATAATAGCTTTAGAATGTCCAATATGTAAAAATCCATTAGGTTCAGGTGGAAAACGAGTAAGAACTCTATTTCCAGTAATTTTTTTCACTTCTTCTAATAATTCTGGATATTTTTGAGGTTGTTCACCTGGTTTATGTAATTCACCTAACCAACCTTCACTAAACATAGATCTTTCTGGTTCAATAACATTTTCATTTTTTTTACTTGATTTTTCAGTAGGAGTAGGCTTCTTTTTCTTTTCCTTTTTAATAACATCTCTTTCATCTTTTGGACCTAATCTTTCTAAGAACAATTCATCAATTATTGGTTTGAATAAGTTTGGAGGAGCCCACTTCAATGAAGGTAATTTTTTTGTTTCCCCCAATACTTTTGGTAAATAAGAATATCTTTGACTTTCCAAAGTTGATGAGTTATCATTTAAAAATTTCGAAATTTCCAGTTTAACATCATCATACGACAAATCAATACCAACACCAGCAGCTGAATCCAAACCTGGTACAGTTGGTGAATCAGTTGACTTAACATATTTGACTGCTTCAGATATTTGTAAATTTGTTTTCAATCTTCCATCCAAGATAGCATCAGTAACGAGTTTACGATGATTGATTTCACCGCCTTTAGATTCAATTGCCAATTGGTGTAACAAAGCAACTTTCTTATCATCAAAGGAATCAGTTGATGCTTCATGATTCAAGATTTCATATAAAGATTGTGATACTTTCTTATTTTTCAAAATTTCTTTAGATTTGTTATCATTTAATCCAACCTTGACAAATGCCGCAACTAACTCTTCATCGGACACAGACATAGTAGCAAGCAAAATAATCGATTCACCAATTTGTTTTATAAAACAATCGTTTATCTCTTCCCAGTCATAAAAATTGTGCAACAACGTACACGACTCCATCTGTCAACCAGAAACTAAAACCATCAATCAACTATTAAACAATCAATATCCAACTAACAATCATCCATCTAGATGGATCAACTGTTATGATCTTACAAAAGAATAAATGTATAGCCGGTAGATTTGATTGATCGAGGGTGGAAAATGAGTTTACCCGTCATTTGTTGATTTTGCAGCAAATTGGAACCACACAATCTAGAAGTTACCACAATTTATAACATTGTTTTTTTTTTTGGCATTGAAGTTGATACAAGTAGCTAACAAGTGACGTGGATGAAGGCAGTATGGCACCGAGTATTGTTGCACACTTGAAACTGGTGTTGGAAGCTTTAAAATCGAATCAGGGACATGAATATTGGCAAAGTTATATCGAATATATTAGTAACCTTGAATCATTGGAGGAAAACTTGGTACCAGAGGTTCTACATCAAATATGGGTGATAATACATGATCTTTTTGAATGTTTTGTATCTCAGAAAAATAAGGGGCAGTTGAATTCAATTGTAACCTATTATGTGATATTGATCTATATTAATCCAATAATTAAAAAATGGTTTCCCAACATTACAAGATATTGGCCAATTGTTATGTCTACTTATCCTCAAGATATTCATCCTTGCTTGAAAATAATTGTCAATCATGCTTTGAGTTTTGTTCCTACAAGTTGTATGAGTAGCATGTTTCTTGGAAATAGTTTGGAGAAAAATCGCTCACAGGTAGCGAAGGAGTTTGCTATGACGATTTGTCATGATTTGATTCAAACTGATACTGTTGGTAAAGCTTGGGAAATCATTCAGTCTAATATTGATTTTACCAATAATTGTTTTCTTATCAAATTGTTTTTTAAAATTCGTCTGATTACCGGAATAGATCTTATTCCCATTTATAAAGACTGGGATGGATCTTTGCGGTCATTAATAGTTATTTTGAATACCTTAAACCTGAAAAGCAAAAATTTATATCACTTAAGTTTTGTTAAAATTAATCCTTTCAGAGAATTGAATCGCGATATCAAATATAATAATTCCATTCTATTTCAAACAATTGAAAATGATATAGGTGTTCTATGGTTAGATACCTATGATAGATTATGCCCATGCTTTTTTAATTTAAGAAATATTATTAAAGCTGAAGAACAGAATGGTATAATGATGATAACTTTCAAACCGAATGATTCAATTGCCACTTCTTCCAGGAAGTCGAAATCGTCAAATACAAATCTTGATAATATCTTGAACTCATTTTCATTATTTTTTGATGAAAAATTGATTTCGAGTATGAACAGAGTACTTTTGAGGTTTAAATTGCATGATAACTTATTATTAGAAACTTTGATAGCTTATCTTTTGAATCTTAAAGAAAGTAGATCCTCAGTAGTTCTGGAAGTCGACAATGAAAGTTCAAAAACCCTGTCGAAACTTTCTAAAAGAATTAGCCTGAAAAATGCTAGATTTAAAGGGTCAAAAGAAGAAGTGAATACTGATAACATTTACACCAATTCTATATCAGATAATTCTACAGTATTCAGCTCTTACCAAGCTTCAATACCAGTTACTCGAAAGGAACGAATGATAGAAATTAAGAACTCTTTGAAGACAAAAGCCATCAATGCATTGCTGTACAACACTAATGAGTGCCTTCTGAAAATTTTTAGCTCCGATCCAATTATTCACACTCAAGTTCCTCCTGCTCAGCAAATTTACGACTCACTAGTTTATAAATCACCTAGTCCTTTACCGTCTCAGATGCTCATTTCGCATACTCCCATACCATCAAAAACACGAAATGAGAAAGAATATGATATCAAATTTGCCCTGATTGAAAGTTCACCTTTAACTGCCAAAACTCTCAGCTCTCCAAAAACAAGTGAAAATGTTCGACAGAGAAGTAAAAAGACTTATGCCCATGCATCAAAACGGAGAAAGTCTCTGAGAGATTCGTTTTTTTCAAATGCTAAAGCTTCACTGAAGGCTGAAAGAGATTCTCAGATTTATCTTGAAGAAGAAAGGATCAATGTGAACCACATAAATGCTGTTCAAAACTTTGTTAGATCGACTGAAGAAGAATGTAGGGGTAATTTATCTGGTGTTAAATTAGATCACGGTAATTCCAATACAAGTTTTGTCAATGCCTTGAACCAATGTTCTGTTTCTAGCTCGATTGACGCAAGTACCAAGTCAAGAAACCTTCACACACAGGTTGAACCTCCGAGTTTGGAAAGATGTACCCGAAGTCAAAAATGTAGAAAAGATGAAAGTTACCAGTATGAGACAGATTGTATTGAGAGTCAGCCCAAAAATTTAGGAGAAACTAAACTGAAAAGAGGAAGGCCAAAAGGAAAACCGAAAAAAGCAAAGAATATTCCTCAAGAAATTTCAGACAAAGAGCAAAAGGATTTGAAAAACATTACTAAAAGAGTAGTGCAAAATATGTTGCCAGCTAGATTCAACAACTCATCGCAAACAGAGCCTAGTCAACTAATGATTAAACGAAGGAGAAAAGATAATATGGTTATTGAAACTCAGGTTGGAGCTTATGAGGATATTCAAGTAGCAAGCACCCCTCGAAAGTGCAATCAGGAGCGTGATATATCTGAATCTTTTTTGAAATCGAACATAAGTGATCTCACAAAAGATTCAGAGAAATCAACCACAGAGTACAGCTTAATTCAAAACAACCAGACAAATGACACAACTATCGCTTTGAATGATTTTAAACTTGACCCCCAGTTGTACGAAAAATTGGAAATGAGCTTCAGCCAGTACACCAATTGTGTTGGGAAACAGCTAATTGAGAAAATAAAACAATTTGAAGAATCTATAGAAATGAAACATAAGGAGATTGAAGCAAATCTTTTACAAGAGTATGAATTATTATCTAATCAAATTAAACATAGTTTCAAGTTATTAGCCAGAAATCACGAGAAGAATATTGTTGAATTACAAAAATACTACAATGATAAAATTCTGCAAAATGTTTATGAGTGATTCTTTATTAAACATGACGGAAATTTACATATTATAACTAATGATAACTATAAAAAAAAAAATATGCGTAGATCTACCTCCTGATGGAAACAATCTTTGTTTTAATATAAATTAATAGTTCAAAAATTTGAAGATCTCTGATATGAACCCAGAAGGATTATCTAAATAAAGGTGATGACCAGCATCTGGAATAAGCTTAAATTCTGCTAACTTTTTAGAAGATAAATTGTTGATTTCCTTAGTCATCTCTAAACCGGCTGCTTCATTCATCCAATCTCGATCTCCATATAACCAAAGGGTTGGTAAATTCATTTTTGCAAATGGTTGAGGACATCTATCCATAAGTGGCAACTTAGCAACAGCACCAAAAGCCAAAACTCTTGTCAAAGCATATTCACCCGATCCTTTACTATTGAAAATTCGATAAATATAATCATGGACTTTTTGAAATTTTTTTGGATCTTGGGCATAAACATGAGCAAATCTCATAGTAGTCCAACTTGAAATCATTTTAGATTTGAAAGGTCCTACGTTTCTGACTATTGAGAATGGGGAAACATTATTTGTCCAAAGTTTTTTAATGAATTGAATTCTTCTTGAATTTGATAACTTAGATACTGGATCGTAATCATTACCATGAACAATAGATTCCTGATTTTTTGTGAATTCCTCCTCAATAGATAATTTTGGATCTTGAGAATTTTCAATAGATTGTTGTTGAGGAGATATTATGTTTGATTCATCTAAATCTTTCAAAAACGAGTATTTATTACGTTCGACCCCAACAGGACTAATTAAAACCAATTTATCAATCATATTACCCGATTTACCATCAGGAGTTGTAATTTTTTTATTATGTTTTAATGCATAAATGCTTGAAAGATAACCACCAAACGAATGACCCATTAATACGAATTGGTTGATTCCTCGTTCAATTCTCCACTTTTCTAATGAATCAATAAACCAATCTTCAGTTTTTATGATATCTTCTTTTTTTTCACCATCAAAATTCGGGAAATTTGGTCTTGAACTTAAACCAAACCCAAGTAAGTCTATAGCATGAATTTTTACCCCCGGTATTGATGATAAACTATCGAAATTATCAATAAATAACCCTAAAGCAGCAGCATACCCATGGATTAATATTACATCCATGGGTTTCAGGGTATCGACAGGTGGTTGAGTATTTTCAATATAAAATTCATGAATATAATTATTTTTATTATCAATTGGAGTATTTATAATTTTAGCAACCCTAGTACTGTCAGGTTGGGGATAGAATGGTAATAATGATAACAAACCATCTTCGGCTTTTCTTTCACTCACTGGTCCTATCCATGATTGTCTATACCAATCTTTAGCTGAATTTACCCATGAATATGTTGGTCTCTCATAAACTGGTTTGTAATTTGGATCAAACTCAGAAGTAACCTTGCCTGGTGTTGTTGAAGTTGAAGTTAATGTTGATGTTGATGGCGATGAAGTTGTGGTTGCTGCCATATCACTCATGTTCCAATTGCCAAAATAGGATAGTATATATGGATTTAAATTTATTTATAAATATTGATAATATATATTACTATATATATTTATATATATTACTATATATATTTATATATATTTATATATATGTAAAGCCATCTCATCATCATCGCCACGGATATAACCCCAAATAGGGAATTCCGTAGATGACGGATTTGATAATTAATTTTCAGTGGCAACTATGAAAAAAGAAATCTGTCATAGATAGTGACACTTATAAACAAGGCTTTCAATAATGATTAAAGTTTGAATTCCATAAACTATATTCTAATAACTAATTATAAATAATTATAAATAATTATAAATAATTATAAATAATTAGAATTAATAATAATTAATAATAATTTGTTATAATCATTTATAATCATTAATTTTCATTGAATCAATTCTGACATATCAAATTAATTTTCTATAGTGCAAAAAAAAATAAATCTATCATCAAAATCATTCGATGCGGCTCGACGTGTGTTCAAGCGTAGATTTAATATTTAATTCATAATTAACAATATATTGATTATATCTATTTTTTTTATTTATTTTGTGAACAATTCTATACAAGTGAATACTAAGCAAACATTATCTTTCTTGTTATTCATCTTATTGATTACCATCCCTTACCAACATATCTCTTAATCTTTATTTATTTATAATTTAATCACGTGATTAATCACGTGATTGTTTTTTTTTTTTTTTGAATTTTTGAATTTTTGATTTTGGTGTTGAAATTTGGAATGATAGTAAAGAACACAATTGTGTTAACGATATGTCGGATTTAGAGGATGATTTGTTAGCTTTAGCTGGAGGAAACGAAGAATCAGAAGAAGAAGAAGACTATGAGCCAGCTTTGAAGACGGGGGATGCAGATGGAAACGAGAATGAAGAATCTGATAATGATGATGATGATGATGATGACGATGAAATTTTGTCTAAGAAAAAACTTAATAAAGATCTAGAAGACGATCTACAACGACAAAATGATGAAGAGGATGGAGATGAAGAAGAGAAGGTAGACGAAGATGATGAAGATGATAATTTTGATGGTTCTGGCGATGAGAAACAAGAAGAGTTAATTAATCCTTATCCTTTAGAAGGTAAATATAAAGATGAGCAAGATCGGGACCAATTAGAGTCAATGGATGAAATGCAACGTGAACAAATTTTATTTGATCGATCTCAAGAAATGGAAAGGTATAATGAACGAAAATATTTACTTCAAAGAATGAAACAACAAAAGCAAGCCCAATTACCTAGTAAACCAACTAGAAGTTCAAATCGTAGTAATAAAGGTACTTCTAATAAAACTTCAAAATTAGATAAGTTATCCGAGTTGAAGAAACAACGTGAGCAAAAGCATAGAAAACGAGGAAGAGAATATGATGACTATGAGGATGACGAAGAAGAGGAAGAAGAAGAAGAGGATGATGACCGTGGTGAAGACGAAGAGGACGATTATGATGATGACGGTGTGGTTAGATGGGGAACATCGAAAGGAAGATCTAAGAAATCTTATGAAAGAGCCACATTAGTTGATATTAATAAAATAAGCCTCGGTAGAACCAAATTGAGTAAGCATTGTTATTATTCTGATTTTAACGATGTTGTCATAGATTGTTACGGGAAAGTTAATTTAGGTATTGATAGAAGAACCAGGCAACCGATGTATCGAATGGTTAAGATTATTGATGTTCACAATTATCCTCAAAAAGCTTACAATATTGGTTCATCCAGATTTGATATTTATTTGACTGTTAGTCAAAATAGAAAGCAGACAAAAGATTTTCCTTTAAATATTTTTTCGGATTCTTTAATTACACCTGAAGAATTTGATAGATATATCCACGAGTTACAGAAAACTGATGAAGTAATTGATTATGTTGATGACGTGAATGAAAAATTGGATCAACTCACCAACTTTTTCAATAAAGGTATCAGTGATAAAGATGTTAACGAAATGATTGCTAAGAAACAAAAGTTACAATCTCAGAAGATTTCCAATGTTGATGCTGTATTTCAAAAAGCAAGATTGGCTGACGAATTAAATGTTGCTAGACAACAAGGTCGAATTGATAAAGTCAAACAATTGCAAGAACAAATTAACCAGTTGGAAACTATGATAGTTGAATACAATAAACAACATAATCAAACCGAGTCTTTAACTATGGCTAAATTAAATGAAAGAAATAGAAAAATCAATCAAACTGTAATCAGGAAAGCTGAATTAGAAACAATTAAAAATTCAACAAATGTTACAGACGATTCTGATCCATTTTCAAGATTGAAAACAAACACAAAAACATTTTATCAAGATATGATTAATCAAGAGAATGAGAAAGCATTAATAGACGTACAAAAGAATTATGAAAATATTTTAGAGAAAAAAAACAAGCAAGAAGAAGAAATTGCTAAATCAACTTACCGGGTATTAGGTGAAATGGATAAGTTGATTAAAAGTATCGATATTGAAATTGAACTAAAGTTATAGGGATTTTAATGAGTTTGTAATATAATGTATAAAGAATTTAAAGCGTTGACTGTTGAATAACTCGACATGATGATATGCTTAATTTTCAAACTAAAATTTCAACTGACTCTATTCGAAACTGAAACTTGTAGTAATCGGTTCTAATAATATCTAAGCAACAAATTTGAACTTTTTAATAACTATTCGAATATACTTTAACCACTATGACTTGCTCAAAAAAGATTGATTATTGACTGAAACTTGGACTTACAAATCAAAGTTGACAATTATATTGAATAGATTAATTAACCTCAAATACAAGTGTTTACTCCGCAAAGTACTCAAGATGCTTACTACTCAATAAGGCAAAAGCCAATATCCTCGGAGTATCTTAACTTTTTTCCCGAGATTACTAAACAAAACTTTCGACTGTGGAGGTAATAAGCAATGTATTCAAATGGGTGAGTGTAGACATGTTGTGCCAAGATTTACAAACCATACAGTTCTCTTGAAATTTAACCCACTTTGTTGATTATTGCTAGTTGGAGATTTGACAAAATAAAACTAGCAGAAATGGGGAACCATACGGATAACTGCGCTAAGTACCACGTATTTGGTTTAGCTCAAGAATATTACAAAACATTATCATAAATGTAAAACATTATCACTTATATTATCTTGATACCTATTACATAACCATTTCAGATTGAGTAATGAATGCAAGAAGAATATTGAGTAGGAGCATTATTCTCAAATTGGAAAAATCTATTTTTTAGTGAAAAATCGATTGAACCTCGAGTATATGATATGACTACTATCATGATACGAGGTAAACATATTGATTAGGCCAATTATAGAAGAGGTATTATTTCAATTTGGCAAATTTTTAAGTTATAACATGCAATTTGGTTGCAAAAATTTGCAACCGATATTGCATAAAAAATAAAATTCCAATATTCAACATAACAAACCGATTATTGTACTGTAACATTCACCATTCAGACTTAGATTTGAAGCAGTAATACTCACTGCTTATCTAACTAAGTTTTTTGATACCCTTGACATGTAGAAGGCGATATCGGGGCATGAACAAGGGTCAAGTTTAGGAATAATCTTTTTTAGACAGAACACATATTAATTAGTGACATGATTATCAACATGTCATTATGTCACTAAATTGTGGAGACTAGGCGAGGCTACGATTGTGCTACAGTGATAAACTGATTACAAAATATTCCGTTTAATTATTCCCTATCCCATATATACAAGCTAATTATAATTTATCAATAAAAAAATTTATAATTCTAATTCCTTTAATAAATCTTGCCTTAATTGATAAATTTCAAAAGATTTGAGAAAATCATCATTATTTGTTCTGGGAACATCATAATAATGATGATAATTCATATCTATATCTTCAGTGGTAGCATTATAAAAGTTTGTCAATTGATAATCTCCATTGAAAGAACTGACATCGTTGGAGTCAATTGATTGTAAATCCGAATCATAATCATAATCGTGAGAGAATATTCTTGCTTCATCAAAATTTGAATTTGTGGGGGTAATCAATGATTGATAGGAAATTGTATCAGAAAACGATTCCGATTCCGATTGAGGTTCATCCGATTGATATGATGTCTCATGTTGATAACTTATTGTAGGTTGAGAATGATTGTTGTTAGAATTTATGTTCTTATCAGGTCTACTGATTTTCTTAATTAATTTATTCCAGTTGAAACTGAACGATTTTAAACCACTATTCTTGCGTTTTATTTTGACTTCCTTGGGTGAGTCAAAGGTTATATCACCATGATCATTCACGTAATAGTACTCTTGCAAAGTATCGTCAAACTTCAAAATCATAGTATTATTATTATTATTAGTATTATTATTATTATTATTATTAGTATTATTAGTAGTAGTAATAGTAGCAATTGTTGTTAATATTTATTGTAATAGTATTAGTATTAGCAATTGTTGTTAATATTTATTGTAATAGTATTAGTATTAGCAATTGTTGTTAATATTAATAGTATTAGTATTAGCAATTGTTGTTAATATGTATAGTAATAGTAATTATTTTACTATCTGGGTATTATTTATTGATGTATTTATTGTTGATGTCTACAAACACCTAGCTTTTACTATTATATATATATATATATATACACATATACAAATATTTAGATAAACATACATATATATATATATATTTATTTGTAGTTATTGTTTTGGAACTTAATAATGTTATTTCGGAAAAGATTAAATCCGTTTCCAGCCTTATTCCGATGCCTTTCCAAGCGTGATTATAAATTACGAAATTGATGACATCCGGAGATTTTACATGGAACCGGAACCACAGGGAACTTGATAATATAATTATAATATACCCTATAGTGTATTATAGTGTACTATAATATGCTATATTTTATGTTTACAATCCATACGTTCGATCATCTATTCGTTATTTGCCATTAGATCATCTTGGGTGTCACTTGTTTATTTCCTCATTCCATTATATCCGTGCCATTTACCGTTTCCCGTTTGGGTAACTCCATCAATAGACTTAATTTGCCGCGATAATAAATTTTAATTGATGAGATTAGTAACAAAGCCCCAGCTTGGTCAGCAACATTAATAATCCAGTGTGGCGTCAATGATATTATAAAGGATTATTGACATATTCATGTTAGTAATATTGTGAAGTAATCTTGATAGCCGTATGATGTTCGTATTTTATTATACATATTAATTGTAATTAAAATATATTATGTATATGTATTTTTTTTATTTGCTGATATTATTTATTTATTTACTGCCCAGCTTTAAAGTATATTTAAAACAATTAGTCTGTGTAGCCATCTAGTAGGTTTTTAGGGGTTTACTATTTCATTTTTAACCAAATTTCAAATATTAATTGAGTGATTGATGATTTTGTTAATTGTTTAATCTATTACTATTTCAAATAATTGCTATTTTCAAGGTATGCGCTGGTATCAGTGAAATTGATGAAAGATGAAACTAAGTGAAATGTTTGCAAAATTCAGGAACAAAGGGCAACAACCACCAGCAAAATTTTGAAACTCGGTTCACTTACATGAAAATACTTTATTTCAAACATAATAACTAATAAATTTATAATCTAAATCAAATATAAAAGTGTCTAATTGAAAAGTCTAAAGTCTAATACTTATTCAGTCCAAATTGACCTGGCTGAAAAAAATGAAACTATAAAAAAAAAAACAAAAAAAAAAATAACAATAAAGAAAAAGTAAGCTAGCTATATTATATCCTTTATTATATCACTCAAAATTGTTGTTTCTACAACCTATCCAACACAAATATGGTATCACAAGAAATCATTAACTTACACTAAACCAGTCAAAATGCAGGCAACATATACGATTACTTACTTATATTGCAAGACACGCCGAAGTTTGTAATTGAATTTGTAATTGAATTTGTAATTGAATTTGTAATTGAATTTGTAATTGAATTCAAATATTTTGGTTAATTCATAATTTTAATTTGTTAATGGCCAATACAAATAAAATTTGAATCAATTTTAGAACCAATACATAATTGCCTCTAAAGATAGCCCCCTAAGGTGCAACAAAATACAACCTGCAGTTTGCATTCCCAAAGTACAGATGGTGCTACCATTGGATAAGATTATTTAACTCCATTGAATAACTGCTTAGTAGAAAAATTGGATAAGCTCTATCGAATAGCTGCTTAGTAGAATAAGATAAGTAAAAGTAAACTATGAATTCATTGAATTGCTACTAATGCAACATTATCACTAATAGATTTTTTTTTTTTTTTTTTTTTTTTTTTTTTTTTTTTTAAATTTTTTTTTTTTTTTTTTTTTTTTTTGTTTTTGTTTAAAATTTGTAATATTTCATTTGGTTGAGCCAAAGACAAAATTGGTTTT
>JANIWI010000131.1:0-17112 GCA_030705115.1 Suzukiozyma pseudoglaebosa | reverse complement strand
TGTTGTTTGTGGTATTGGAACATTGATTACCACTGTTTGCGTACCTCCAATTGTTGCTGGTGGAGTTATTGTTGCAATGGAGGATTGACTCCATGTATTAGTTACTGTTGTTTGTGGTATTGGAACATTGATTGCCACTGTTTGCGTACCTCCAATTGTTGCTGGTGAAGTTATTGTTCCAGTTGTTGATTGACTCCATGTATTAGTTACTGTTGTTTGTGGTATTGGAACATTGATTACCACTGTTTGCGTACCTCCTATTGTTGCTGGTGAAGTAATTGTTGCAGTGTTGGATTGACTCCATGTATCAGTAATAGTTATTAGTGGAATAGGAACTAGAAGGTAACTAGTTGCTACACATAGGATCCAACAATTCTGTTGGACTGAGGTGGTGGTATAACTACCAGTCCAGGTAATAGTACTATATTGTGCTCCCATATTGTTTACTTGTGGTTAAGAAAGAAAAAATCATAAATATTAAAAAAGTGGCACAACCTTAATCAACTATAAAATTAAAGCCTTGATAGTGGGTTACCTACACCCCACCATGCTCATCTCCTTATGTTGAATTTTATTGCCCATTAGGTAAATTTTTCTTTCTTTTTTTTATACAAACAATAGAAAAAAATTCCTCAAAATTCCTCAAAATTTTTTTCTATTGTTTCTCCAAATAATATATTTTATAGTGTCCTGGGCTAACAAAGTTATTGTAGTAATTGAGATAAAAAATGTCAGTCAACAATGTCCGTTTATATCCAAGTATATATATGTGTATGTAGTTCATAAGATAAATAGATGGATCATGTGTGCAAGTACTTGGTTAAATTTGTATATATATGATAGGTTGAACAATAATTTTGCTTTGGGTAGATAAAATATTTATAGAGAGAGGCGGATAATAATAATGGTCTTGTGTGTAGTGGTATTATTTTTTATTGTTATTTTTTACTTTTCTTTGTCAATAAAATAAATAGAAATTGCACTACTAATTCATCGCCTGAATTAATATAAAATAAACGTTATGGAGATGGTATTCCATTTTAAATTTGAAGTTATGATATCGCCTTTACTTGTGTTGGTTTAATATTAGCGTCGTCTCGTTTAGCCAATTTTTTTGAATTACTACACTACCATGTTACCTCATCTCATTCTATTGTTTGCAAAATATAATATTTTTTTGCCAAAACTTTTACCTTATCGTTAAATGAAAACAAAAAAAAAGTAAAGGAAAAAAACAAAACCAGCAACACGTGTCTTCCATCATTAGTGTTCTTTTGATTGTTTATTTGTATTTATGTTCGCTACTTGTGCCTAGTTACTTCTTCCGCCCCCTATTTATTATCAAATTTGAAGATAATTTATCCAACAATAGATTAGGTTTAGATTTGAGCAATTTTAAATTATTTTTAATGTCACTTGTATTGATAAATGTTGATTGAGATTTGATTGGACCATCGATATAAATAAAATTAGTACACATTTCAAGAATAGTATATAAATGGTATACTATTTAAAGTAAACCACCATTTAGCTTAGTACAATAATTAACACTACCAGAAGATCACTCAACTAAACATGAGTTGGATCCTACTACTAGTATTAAAAATTTTGAATGACCTGGTTTAATCACCATTACATGCGTCAAGTCTACCAATTTTTCGCCTTTATTAAAATGGGGTAACATTTTTGCCTCGTAAATAAAAAATGAGCGCAATATTATTAATTTTATTTATGTAGTTTTTAACTTTGTCAAATCATCTCAAACATTTTGTTGAAATAGGCATATATCGAAACAGATTTTTTACTATTCAATAAAAATTTGGTGACCATGGTTGATAATGTATGAAATTAGGGAAAAATTCCTCAACTTAACTGAGATATTTTCTCGATTAAAATCTGAATTACTATAAATGATTTTTGTTAAATGATCTTGCTGTTTGTCTCTTGGCGGCATCTGGTATTATCAATGTGAAACCTTATGAAAGAGAAAAAGCTAATGCAAATACCAGTCAGTCATATTTATTTGGACTTATTGGTAGTATATTATAGTTTTTGCACTTTTATTATGGAGAAAGATTTTAAAGTTTATGACAAAATTTGATATTATTAAAGGAATATTTTTGTTAAAGAAAATGATCATTATGATTGCATCTATAATGTAAGTCAGTTTAGATACCTTGCTTTTAATCAAACTTCAATTACTACAATCAATGGAGATTATTTTTCATATGAGCCAAACAACTAACATAGGTGGTTAAGGTTTGGGCCGTTATTTTGATTTATTTATATGTGACATAGTATTGAGTTGTGTAGATCTTCCAATAATTGGATTCGTTTGATGATTATTCTCGAAATATCAATAGGCTGATTATTAGATAGTTTTCTGAATGAGTCAATCAATAGTAATACTTTTTTTTTGACATTGCAACTACTACCAATGAACCAAAATTTGTCTTTGCCTACCTTGCAAATGTACATATATAGGTGTATATATGTCTATGTAGCTAAGAAGAAGAAAAAAAATACATCATTCAAGTCATTGTAGTTACCAAACTGACGATAATTGGAAAAAAAAGCCAATATATATATATACAAATATTGCATTGTATTCGATGTTGAGTGTATAAGTAATAGAAACTATTTAAGTACCTACAGACTTCCAAATACGTTTCTTGATGAATGATGGAGCAAATTGGTTTTAACTTCAATATTCACCATAATTTTTATGTTTGTTTTTAGAATAACCGCTAAAAAAACTCTCATAATTCTTAATTTCTTCAATTTGGATTTTTTTCACAAATTTTGTAAAATATTCAAACTCTTGATAATCTAGTAAGAAAATGTGCATTTTCTGGTCATTAAACTGCAATTAAAAGAAGTCAATCAAAAAATATGGTTTTTCGTAAAAGAATTACGACAGTCGTAAGTTAACATTTAATTTTGCAACCATCTAAAAATGGAATCATCGTCGGTTCGATTCCAGTAACAAGAATTATTGATTTTTAATGAACCTAAAAAATACATCAAATAGTTTGTTTAATAATTTTCATAGGGTTTATTTAAATTGAACACCAAGAAAATAAGGATGAATTTTTCAAATGGCTTCTTGCTTCTTTATTAAAGCTTCTATTAATCTTTCTTGTATGAAAATAATACATATAAACATATATTTGGTATTAAAGGATTGTACTGAGCAATTTTGTGAAACTGATAATGCTTTGTTTTATCATTAAACTGATTTGGAGACTAATTGAAAAGGGAATTAAAAAATATCATAATTTCACCTTCATGTATGATAACAAGATCATATTTGTTTTGACGATTGTATTTTATTTCTTCATGAAATTCCCAGACCCAGATTGAGGAATTTGTATTGAACATAACATTAACATACTCCAGTTTTTGGGCATTTCTCCTCGCAATCTATTTTATCAATTATTCCATGAAATTGATAATTGAGCTAGATTCATTTCAACATTGGAACTTCTCATCAATTTCGCTATTCTATGAGCTTCAACCTGTGACACCAACAAACAATGTAAAAACCTAAGATGTAACAGAAATTCATTTTAGCTAACAATGCACTAGTCTTAGAAATAGACGTTGGTTAGGGTTTAAATTGGTTGATAGTTGGATGATAGATTATATTATTGATTAGAGTTAAGATTTGCATTATATAACATAACTACATAATTACAATACATTCAAGTAGTTGATGACCACCGTGTAAATAACATAGATAGATATGAAAACATATACCAGAACTGAAAATTTATAAAGTAGCTCAAGTATTTTGCTTCAATCCGTACACCAAAATGTAGTAATAGAATTTGTGATATTCTAATTCTCAATTATGCATTAGTTACATTAGATAACTGGTTACTATTGAAGTAGTGACCACCATACTTTGTTATTAACTTTTCATCGTTGATGATCATACAATTTCTCATAAATTCTTTACTTGTCAACACTAACTCGTGATACAACAAAAGCTTTGGTGGGGGTTTTACTTGGTAGATTGAAGAAGAAGGATGAATAAAAACAGGTTGGTTTTGCTTTAAACGTCGATATGAATCACCCATTCTCGAAAGTTTAACAATATTTGGAAAAAATCCTGAGATAATTGATTTTTGAATTGCAAGATCATTATTTTCGTCATCTTGTTTAGTCACATCAATACCAATTTTGGTACATAGTCTTTCCAATTGAGATCTAATATCTTTAGCTCGTTTCATAGATTTATATTGAATGAAATTATCTTCACACCATTGATTGGAATAACCAGTATCAACCCATTCATTCCAAATATTCAATAAAGTAAAATGATCACCTAATTCGTGGTAAAATTTTTGCTTTTGTTTGTCAGCTTGCTCTCGTTTATCTTTTGGCCTATAAAATAAATTACCACTTTCGCCCAACATTGTAATAATAGACAAAACCAGTTGTAATGAATTAAACCTATCACTAACAATTAAACACTTACAAAACATGGGATCTATTGGAAATTCAGCCATTCTCCTTCCTGTTTTAGTTAATTGACCCTGATGATTTAATGCCCCTAATGCATATAGTAGCTCCAATGATTTAATTATAGCTTCTGAACTTGGTTTATCCATGAAATCAAAGTTGACTAAATCATTTATTCCTAATGATAGCAATAATAGTAATATACCTATCAAATTTACCCTCAAAATTTCTGGTTGAGGATTTAATTCTAATTCGTTATAAAACGACCATTTTGTGTATAATCGAAAACATTTCCCGGGTCCTACTCTACCAGCTCTACCAGCTCTTTGATCTGCTGACGCTCGTGAACATGGGACAACGACTAAACTTTCCATTCCTGTAAGTGGATTATATACATTTTGTTTCACGTATCCTGGGTCAATGACATAAACAATTCCATCTATAGTAATAGATGTTTCAGCAATATTGGTCGCCAATACTACTTTTCTGGTATTAGGAGGAGTTGGCTCAAAAATCTTCGCCTGTAAATCAGTAGGTAGGTTTGCATAAATCGAACAAATTATCATAGGACTGATTTCTGAACCTAATTTTATTAGAGATTCATTTAAAGCTAATTCCATATTTTCAATTTCATCTTGTCCACTTAGGAATACTAGAATATCCCCTGGTAATTTTTGAGTCAAATGAATTTGAAATATTGTGGTAATAGTTGCCTGAATGAAATTTGCCTCTGGATTCTTCGTGTAGTGAATATCAACTGGGAACCTTCTACCAGGAATATTTAAGATGGGGGCATTATTGAAAAATTCAGAAAACTTTTGGGCATTAATAGTTGCTGATGCGATAATTAATTTCAAATCAGTTCTAGCTAAAATAATATCTTTCAATAAACTTAATAAAACTTCAGTCGAAAGAGTTCTTTCATGAGCTTCATCAATCATTATCGCTCCATATGTTTCCAACAAAGGATCATTAAGAAATTCTCGTAACAACATCCCATCAGTTAAATATTTTATTATGGTTGAATCACTTGATTTATCATCAAATCTAACAGTATAACCAACTTGCTTACCTAAAGTGACATTCATTTCTTCAGCGACTCTAGCTGATACTGACATTGCAGCAACCCGACGAGGTTGAGTACAAGCAATAATCAATTTTTCACCATTTTTCTTTTTGGAATATCCAGCTTCATGTAAATATTGAGGTAATTGAGTTGTTTTACCAGAACCAGTTTCACCAACTACAATCAAAACTTGATTTTTATCAATTGAAGTTAAAAATTGTTGACGAAATTTATAAACCGGAAGAGATTTTCGAATTTGATCCATAGATGGACCTAATTTTTCAACAATTTGTGGTTTATCATCACCTGTCAACGGTTCATCTTGCTGATAATCAATGAATTGATTATGGTCAAAAACGTAGTCATATTTTTCCAGATCAGGTAGATTTATTTTGTCAGTATCAACTTTCAAAATTTGGTCAGCTTTCTTTAATTGATATGATTCCCACAGATTTTCATACGATTTCCGAGCATTCTGACCTCCTTGTTGATCATACTTACCATTTTGATAAAGCAAATCGTACTTTCCTTTTCTACTAACATCCACATTCTCCAAAATGTTATATTGATGATGTAGTCCATCATCATCAACAATATCATCACCATCATTAATACCGTCTTCATGTTGATTGTTGTCAATAGTTGATTTAATTGTTTGCAAAATTAACAATTTTTTTTGATATTGTCGATTAATTTCAGGATCGTCTAGTTTACTCTTATCAAACTGTTCAATCTCCTTTTCATATTCCATCAATTTCTTCCGCTGTCTCTGTTGCAAATACTTCCTCCTTGATTGATTCCGTTTCACATCCATATCCGGCAAAAATGACTCCCCCGTCTCCTTCTCTGGCTGCTCATCGTCATGAACCTCTGGTGCTCCAACACCGTCTTCTCCATCATCATCGTCTGCCCGTCTCCGTCGCTTACCTCGACCAACTTGTACAACCATTTGGTGTCATAGAAAACGGCTGCAAACAAATTTTATAGCCGCAGGCGCGAAGAAGACTCATCGACTGCCAAAGCTAAACCGTTTGGTTGCTTAACCGCCAATGGGTGATAATGATAGTAATAGTAAGGAGATCTCGTCGTATATTCCTCCTTGGACGGAGCCATATATCATAGGGGTTGCTGGGAACTCAGGATCGGGGAAAACGTCGGTGTCTCAGAGGATTATCTCGCAAATCAATCAAGCATGGACAGTACTCTTGAGTTTTGATAATTTTTATAATCCATTGACGGAAGAAGAACGAAAGCAGGCATTCAGTAACAACTTTGATTTTGATACCCCTGAGTCCTTGGATTTGGATTTATTGGTGGAAACGGTCAAGCTGCTTAAACAAGGTCGAAGCACTGAGATCCCGGTGTATTCATTTTTGAACCATAATCGAACTGACAAGTCTACTACAATCTATGGAGCGAATGTGATTATCATAGAAGGAATCTATGCGTTGTATGATCCTCGATTGTTAAGTTTAATGGATTTGAAAATATTTGTTGATACCGATTTAGATGTATGTTTGGCTCGAAGATTGACTCGAGATATTTTATATCGAGGACGGGATTTGTTGGGGATTATGAGTCAATGGGAACGGTTTGTTAAACCTAATGCCGTTCGTTATGTTCAAGCAACTATGAATAATGCCGATTTAATCATACCTCGAGGTTTAGATAATACCATCGCCATTGATTTGATGATTCAACATATTCAAAAACAACTTTATTTAAAATCGATTGCTCATGTTGCTCATTTAAGATCTTTAGGAACAATATTACTTGATGTTGATAAATGTAATAATATTCAATTTTTATCAATTTCAAATCAAACTTTGGGAATTAATTCAATTTTATTTAATAAATACACTTCAAGAAATGATTTCATTTTCTATTTTGATCGAATTTCTTCATTATTGATTGAAACTGCTTGTAATGAATTCATAAATACATTTGAATCAAAACAGGTATCAACAAAAAGTGGAATATTTTCTGGTTTAATACCAAATTTTACTTTATTTGCTGTTAGCATTATTCGATCCGGTGATTGTTTTATGACTTCAATTAAAAGAACTTTTAGAGATATATCTATTGGTAAATTATTAATTCAAAGTGATTCTACTACTGGGGAACCAAAATTACATTTTGAATCTCTACCCAAGAAATTATTTAAATCTTCAATAAATAAAAAAGTTTTATTATTTGATTCTCAAATTATTAGTGGTGCAGCTTCAATAATGGCAATTAGAATTTTAATTGATCATGGTATTAATCAAGAAGACATAATTTTAACCACTTATCTTTCAACTGAATTAGGGTTAAGGAGAATAATGCATGTATTTCCAAAAGTTAACATTATTATCGGGAAATTGAGCTGTATGGATCCCACCAACTCAAATAAATGGTACAATAAAGAAAATTTCAAAGATTCTCATTGGCATTTTCGGAATCGATTTATTGATAATATATATTTTGGTACATGAATTCGAGAAAAACACAAGAATCGAATTGCAAATCAATTTTTGAGTGAGCGATTGCATAAGATAAACCAGAATATTACAGTCATACAATATCTCCAAGAATGTTTTGTTTATACAAATCCAACAAAAACGATGCTAATTGGTATCAATTGTTTGATGAGTAAAATGCAAGTTTTGCAAAAGAAAGACGGATTAAACGCAAACTAAACCCCTTAGGAAAAGCAACCATGTATAATGACTATTTTGGTTGATATAGATACTTTTTTTTATAATAATCAGAAGATCCCTGTTTGTTTTTGAAAATACATTTATTTTTCCCAACAGTATAATACACAAATAGAAGAAAAATGGGGGAAGCTGATAAACCAATCTTCATCAAAAATCTAAACTGTAAGTATTGTTTTTGATTCCAAGATCTAAACACCAGGACATGTCCCAGTCCAGGAAATGTTTCATACTAGGTTTAAATTTGAATTATAGTATAACTAGGATTTTCATCAAAGCACAAATTATGCTACTTATAACTTTATCCCAAATACGCAATATTTGGGTAAAATCCAAAACAGCTAAGTTGATATGTAAGAGAGTGGAAATTCGAATTGATACATGCTAAATAAAATAAGTGTTTTCTCAGTACATCAAATTGTGTTACTATAGGAATATACATATTTATTATAAATGTTGAAACGGGTTTCAACTAAATCACTTTTCAACGAATGTGAAAAATTTTTGACGATTGATATCTTCAACAAGTACTTTACTAAGTAAATCAGCTTATGACAACTACTCGATATTGAACTAGAATCAAGTTCGGATATGGAGAATTGGTTGCCAAATCTTGACTTAAATTATTATATATATCCACGAGAACTTAGGTTACTAAATGATGGTGAGTATGGGTATATATCCAAGTTTACTAGGGACCCCTGAATCATTGATTTGGTTCTTTAGCAACTTTTTGAATGATTTCATATATGATTATACGTGCTATCAATTGAAAAACATATAACTGGGTTTGATAGCAATCTTCGGAAGAAGTAAGTAAAAAAGAAATCAAAAATTAATAGTTATCTCTCTATTGGTTTGCTGAATTTGATAGCTATAGAATTCCTCCTATGATGATATCTTCCTCCCAACTCTTCATCTTCCACTTCATATTCGTCATCATCTTCTTCATATTCGTCATCATCATCGTCATCATCATCATCTTCATGTTTGTCTTCTTGTTCTTGTTCTTGTTCTTCTTCTTGTTTGCTTGAATGGTTTTTTCCACTTGCATCTAATTTACCATCTTCATTGGGTTGATCTTCATCGCTCTTATAAACCAAATAACCTTGAAATGGTAAATTTTTTTCCTTCTTTTTACTTATAACTAAACAACAAGTATGGGACATATTGTAACTTTTATAAATTCACAATTTGTCACCGTATATAAAGGTATTTACAAGTTTATTCTATCAAAGCTTACTTGATAATTAATTTCACTCCTTATCGTATAACCAATCACATGATCAATATCAAATTGATTCAAATTGATTATGATTAAGATTAAGAGATAAAGTGATTATAAACGAAGGAATCAATATAACTACAAGCTTTTTGCTTACACGTAAAACTATTTCAAATGAGATGGAATTAAATCTCTTGTAATTAATTAATAAAACATTTCAATTCATTATCATAATAATACACCCAATTTTTCAACTTAAGCTATAAGAACAAAACCCAAACAAAAAAAAAAAACAAAAAATAGGAATTACAGAAAAAAAAATAAATAAATAAATAACCAATCTCTAGAAATCATTATCATTATTACTATTAAAATTGCTGTTAACTTTAATAATCTTTTATTTATTAGTCCCCTTAACTATTATTTTCATCATTACTAAAAAGGGTTTTTTCCCTTTTATCCGTAATCTGGGGTAAGGTAGTCATTTTCGAATCATAAGAAAAACAATACTGCATACAAACAAGAGATAAATGTCGCTCCTTTTTTGTTGTTGTTGTTGTTAAAAACACCTTTCTTAAATGGACACTAAAAAAATGGAGATATTGTATGGCGATATTGTATGGCGATATTGTATGACGAATTGTATGGCGATATATAGTGTAGCGATATTTTATGACGATATATAGTTGTCACCATCACTAGGTTGTAGGGACTAGAAATGATTTAATAAATGAATCAATGAATTTGTCTAGTATTCACAATTTGATGAGCTTAATTTTTGTTGATTAAGACCTATTTTGTTTGATTGTTGTTACAAAGCCTTAGTAAAGCCTTAGTATTCAAGATTCAAGAAAAATGCTTACAAGACGGAAGCGTCAAGATGCAAATATACTATCATGATTAATGGTGCAATTGTAAAGGTTTAAAATGGATGAATAATATCGCTTTAATGCGATTTAGTAGTAAAGGACTAAATTTTCAGGTTTTACTACTAATTTTTCACATAAAACCAGTGAAAATTGCATAAAATTTGTTAATTTAATTTAATGTTGTTGTATTTTCCATTTGGTTA
This sequence comes from Suzukiozyma pseudoglaebosa, assembly GCA_030705115.1. NCBI lineage: Eukaryota > Fungi > Ascomycota > Pichiomycetes > Serinales > Debaryomycetaceae > Suzukiozyma > Suzukiozyma pseudoglaebosa. The sequence goes on along the minus strand of JANIWI010000131.1, from coordinate 6,586 downwards.
TTAATAATTCTACCAAATGACACGGAATAAAGTTTGCAAAACTTCTCTATTTCTACCATCTGCAAAAACGTAAAATAAATATGCAAAGAAGAGTAAATTACTCAATTTGATGACAATATTACCAAGTTAGACTATCTCCTGTGAACTAATTCACTCACTTGATTGAAAACTTTGATTAGTGGCAAATTTGTAAACATTATTAATACACTTGAAATAATCTTTGAGCGGAGAACATAGCAATTACAAACCTTTCCAAGTTGGTTTACCTCCCCTATTCAAAACTTATAGCATTTTAAATTCATTTTAATAGATTATTGAAAACCACTTTTTTCAAAAAAAAAGCCAGATCGTCGTTTAAAGACATTTTCAAATTAAATATGTCAAATTTTGCCTATTTTCTGAAATATCAAGAGACCAATGTCCGTGAATAATTTATTAAATATTAAATATATGACGACTCCACATTTAAGTCAATTTATCAATGATTTGCAATGCAAATACGCAACATTCTAGGTTGCCTATTTTTAATAGATTAATTTGGATTTGGATTGCTACTGCTTGGTTAATATAATTAGACGTTGAGCCTTCTTGATACTGTAAAAGTTATTTTAGGAATAACAAACCCCAGCTCTTACATTTGTTGCATCTATTCGTTTACTAAGTAGAAGCTTTCCCTCTAGTTTCATATGGTAAAACCAAAAATAATAAACCAGCTAATATGAATAAGCCACCGGATAGATAAACTGGTTCACCATTACTAATATCAAGATGCAAAGATATTATTGGACCTAATAATCCACATAATCGATTGCATAAAGAACAAGTAGCCGTAGCAATTCCTCTCAATGGTGCTGGATAAACTTCTGGGGTATATGAATACATCGCACCGTATATGAAGGTAGTGACAAATGATATCATACAATTGTAAAACAAATATGGAGATAAAATTGATGAAGAATCTTTTGGAGTTGAATAAATAAACAAATACATGAAAACACCTGTTAATATTCCACCTATAAATCCTACTCCTTTCCTACCAATATATTTCAAATTTGCGATATAACCACCAATGATACCAGAAGGAATTGAAAATATAGCTTGAATAGCATAATTTCGGTAAGTAATATTTAGCGAATGTTGATTTGTATCATGATTATTACCAGATTTCCATTGTAAATAAAATGGTAAAAATCCACTAAATAATGGAAATCCTAGTCCACAGAGCCCCCAAATTAACCACAATATTGAAGTTAGAATTGTCAATTCTCTAGTTTGAAATAGCAAATTCCAATCGCAAAATTCCAGTAAGTATTGATTAAACAATTTCTTTTGATAATAATTTGAATCTAAATTATTAATATTATCTGGATTGTACTGATTATCAATTTCATTTAAATGATTCAAAGTCAACCACGTTTGAACATTATTTCTTCTGGCAATTGCTTTAATAATAGTAACTGCTTGTAAATTATTACCTTGTTTAATATAATACTTTGGCGATTCATAGATATTAGCATAATTTCTAACATAAGCAAAAATTAGGGTAAGAATACCAAAAGTCCAATAGCAATATCTCCAACCAAGGTTATCATGATAAGAGCATACTGAATCTTGTGGGCAAGTGTAACGAGCAATAAAGGGCCAACCAATGATTGCAGCAGTAAATGAACCTAAACCCCAAAATCCGGAAGAATAAACTAATAAATGTTGATGAGAAGGGGGAATTAATTCAATAAATAGCATCGAATCGACAGGTTGATTACCTCCAGTAGCGAAACCAATTAAAATCATCATAAAATTTAATGATGAATAATTTGGCATAAACCCAGCCATAAACCCGGCAATACCTGACATAAATAAGGTAATATTAAAAGCAAATGTTCTACCATATATATCAGCTATCAAAGGCCATATAGTACAACCTAAAATCAAGCCGATATATTTAAATAAAATCAAATAACCAATTTTTTCAATATGAAACTCTCTTTCAACTGGTAATGATATCAAAGATATTGCAAACATCCAAAAATTATCGAAAAACCATCCCATACCGGTAACAACAAACAATAGCTTTTGGAATTTACCCATACCAATATCTTGTAAAGCTTGATTAATGATTTCAACTTTTTTGGTATAATGTTGGTCAACTGAAGGAAATGACAAGCTATCAAGTATGGAAAATTGATTTCCTTGTCTATCATCACTCATTACTAATGATGCCAGATTTAAAACATTATCTGGTTTTTTGCTTATCATATTTTCCAACTCCAACTCCATTTAAAAATGGCATAGTTTAATTCAAATAATCAGATTGAGATAATTTCAATCGTTAATGATAATCACCAACAATCAAAGATGATATGCGACAAAAGCAATGTAGTAAACGAACGATGAGATATCAAGCGAACGAACAATAAACCTAAATCAACCACCAAACTATGAAATTGATAGTTGGAGCGCGATGTAGTTCAAGTGCTAGCAAACAAAGACTATTCAATACTGGATGAACCGTATACACACCAGTAATGAAGCTGATAAGCGATGCTACACTCTAATTAAACAATAGAACTATTGATATATAACAGACGAACCAAAGAAAGCTAAGTATATCCCAACCATGAGTACAACCAGAATGTAGTATAACCTATACAACAGTACTATAACTTATACAACAGTAATACAACTTATACAACAGTAATACAACTTATACAACAGTAATACAACTTATACAACAGTACTATAACTTATACAACAGTAATACAACTTATACAACAGTACTATAACTTATACAACAGTAATACAACTTATACAACAGTACTATTGATGAAGCTACTAGGTTTAATCTATATACAAGTACCAATGTAACATCTATATAACAATGCTGTCAATGAAACCAACAATACAACCAATATGAAAGTTGTATCTATTTGTACTTGTAGCTCCAACTGATATACTTCATTGATCACTAGTTATCGATGTTCAAACTTTTCATAACCATTGAATAAAGATATTCCAGAGGCTATCAGCATGAAGGAACTAGATTTGCCTAATTGAAACAACCAGGGAGACATAAGAGTAATGATGCTAATACAACGATACCCGTGTATTACAGTTTCAAAAATGATTGTCAATGTAAAAGTTTTAATGATAATTGTAAGCCAGATTGAGCAACAATTAAAAGGTGATGAAAATTCAGATTAATCGTTTGTAATAATAATCATATATCGATTGTTGTAATTAGAAAAACCTTCCATTTTGGATTACTGATAATTAAGGAAAGCAATCAACTTTTTGCTTAAATAACATTTAGTAATCATTAAGGAAAGCAATCAACTTTTTGCTTAAATGACTTTCATTAATGATTTCATTCAACTGAACTTTCAGTTTAAGCTAGATAATGTATTTTAAATCAAATTTCTAACTTGGAATCGAGGAAATTAGTAAATCATACCTCAAATTCAATTAAATCTGATAAACAAATATAATGTAATATATTTCAAAAATCAAGATTTATAACTAATCTTTGTACTTTTATAAGTAGATTGCCTAATACTTGAGAATATTTTCCATTAACCACTGATTACCTTAAATAGATAATCAAACAATTTAATTGTGTTTTGCAAACATTGAACTTCAGGGATCCTTATAAGTCATTTATGGCTCCTATCGATATTTGACTTTTGAAACTTTAAGTATTTACAATGTATTGGAAACTTCAAGTTAAAAATGGGAAATTTTCCAGGAGAATGCATTATCAATTTGACTTTAACAACCCATTCAAATATTTTGGCAATCACTAAGATTCTGTATACCTAACACTTTGGAGAAGATAAAAATACGATATACCAGCCTTGACTCGAAATTCAAGAACTCAGTCTAATTTTAAACCAGGATTATCAGGGAGAATGTCCTTTAAATTGGATTTAATCATCTTCCTTAAGTCATAATGACATCATAATTATTAGTAAAATTGTAAACAATCGTGCTAACATCTATTGAATTCTGAAAGTTAATATCCTCTAAAATGATCGAATACCAATTATACTTTCAAAATTACTTTTCCTGCTTTGAAGAGCCATTTTCCAGCTAAATGAATTAAATTCAATTAAGATTTTTGCATATATCAACCATCCAGATAAATCATGCAGATCGTTAACTGTTTTGTAAACTAAAATTTTAATTGAGTCAAAGTTCCAAACTCAAAAAAGATCATATCAGATGCCTTCTAATTACTGATTTCTTGACTTTACAAACAATTTCGGTATAATTCGTAGAAAAATCTTGTCCAGATTGACTTTTTCCATAAAAATAAATCCCAATGATAGCAGAAACTTATATCTCTTACAAGAAAATTAGACAGCAGTGTTTTCAATTCTTTTTCCATCTAATTCAAACTCATCTTAGTTAATTAACCTTGCCAAATGCTAGCTAGCCAATAGTATCAATTAAACTTGAAACTTTTGTTGTACCAACCTCAAGCAAATCCAATGTCAATTCCTGTACTATTATGGTGACATTCATCCAATACGTTCAATGATTCAGATTACTTAACTGTAAGCAATAAGTTGAATAGTTTAATATAGTCATACAGCAACAATTACCAATCTTCTCCTATTTCTAAGTATACAGTAAGTAGAATTTACTTTCAAGAAAATGCAACGTTACATTTCGATCCAATAATTTTCAAAACTAATATCCAAGATGGGTGGTCAAGCCTGGTCAAAAAATGATTAAAATTTTACCATGAAAACTCAAGAGATTGATGAAGAACAATAATCCATATAAATGTATATTAAATAAATCAACCTAAATAATGAAATAGCTGACTTTTTGATGTAACACTATCTAGATGCTATGAGTAATATTATTTTCCGTCATTGAATTTGGAATTGAATTGCCCAATTTACCATAAAGGTAGGTTGTAGAATAAGATTTGCAAGACAAACATCGAAATTAAGAATGGTAAACTTGCTGCCGATTTAATTGAATTAGAATTACCTTCCCAAATTGTAACTGAGGTCAGAGGATGATTCGTATTGATATTGCTCGATTCTGAAGGTGGTCTAGTACTAGTTTCTAAAGTTGATGAAGTAATTTGAGGTATGTTATCAGAAGTGTCCGTTGGCGATTTTGGATCATTTTTCGAAGCATAAGTATCTGTAGTTGCTGAATTTGAATCAATTCCTCCAGATTTAAGTGTAGTACTTCCGCTATTTGCTGAATTGCCAGTAAAACTTTGACTTGGTTTTGAAATACCCCCATTTTCATCAGTATCATCACTGGCAGTCAGCGACGTAGATTTGAAAGAAGGTTTGATGGATGAATTGGGAACTTCAAGGGTCAAGCTTGGTTTCAGGCTCGCTTTATCCTTGCTTTCAATCGAAGAAATAGAAATTCCGATTGAACTCGATAAAGACTGTCCAGTAGATTTATCACTAGAAGATGAATCTCGGGAAGTTATTGACGGAGTAGTTGAATTCCAGTATCTAATCGATGATGATAAGCTTGAACTTGACGATGAAATACCAGTCAATGAGGAGACATCAGTGGATGATGAGAAGCCAGTGGATGATGATATTCCAGTTGAAGATGAGATACCTGTTGATGATGATATTCCATTGGATGATGATATTCCAGTTGATGATGAGATACCTATTGATGATGATACATCAGTAGATGATGAGATTCCATTAAATGATGAAATTCCATTGGATGATGATATTCCAGTCGAAGATGAGATGTCACTTGATGATGAAATATCAGTGGATGACGACACATTAGAAGATGATGCGTTGTCAGTGGATGATGATATTCCATTAGATGATGAGATACCAGTTGATGATGATACATCAGTAGATGATGATATTCCATTAGATGATGATATTCCATTGGATGATGATATTCCATTAGATGATGAGATTCCATTAAATGATGAGATACCTATTGATGATGATACATCAGTAGATGATAAGATACCTGTTGATGATGATACATCAGTAGATGATGAGATACCTGTTGATGATGAAATTCCATTGGATGATGATATTCCAGTCGAAGATGAGATGTCACTTGATGATGAAATATCAGTGGATGACGACACATTAGAAGATGATGCGTTGTCAGTGGATGATGATATTCCATTAGATGATGAGATACCAGTTGATGATGATACATCAGTAGATGATGATATTCCATTAGATGATGATATTCCATTGGATGATGATATTCCATTAGATGATGATATTCCATTGGATGATGATATTCCAGTTGATGATGAGATACCTATTGATGATGATACATCAGTAGATGATGAAATTCCATTAGATGAAGAGATACCTGTTGATGATGATATTCCAATGGATGAAGAAAAACATGTGGATGATGATAATTCAGAAGAAAATGATACTTCAATCGACGATGATTTATCATTAGATGAAGAAATAACACTAGAAAATGAAAAACCAAAAACTTGTGAACTAGACAAAGATTCAGATAATGTACGACGTGGAACATCAACAACAACTGTTTTGGTTCCTCCAATAGTGTATGATAATGTTTTAGTTCCAGTAGACGTTTCATCCCAAGT
>JANIWI010000130.1:0-18039 GCA_030705115.1 Suzukiozyma pseudoglaebosa | reverse complement strand
ACTATTACTATTACTATTACTATTACTATTACTATTACTATTACTATTACTATTACTATTACTATTACTATTACTATTACTCTATTACTGTATTACTCTATCACTCTATACTCTATTACTCTATTACTCTTTTTAATCTAGTTATTTTACTTATTTTTGCTTTTAATTGATTTTTTTTTTTAACTCTAGTTACTCTATTTGCCTCTATTTCTTCTATTTACTTGTCTATTTACCTCTATTTCTTCTATTTACTTGTCTATTTATCTCTATTTCTTGTTTCTTTCTGTTTGGTTTTTGATTTTGCAGCCATTTTTTATTGGGTGGTGCACGCCCCCACCATTGTTTTTATTGTTTGCAGTAAAATTATGAAGCCGTAACTGTATTATCACTATACCATCAGGATCGAGTTGAAACTTTGATAAAGTTGCTGGCTTTCAACACTCAAGTGAAATCATTTATCCTATATTTTATATAAGACAGAAAATACTGGTGAATTAAATTGAGTTTTTCATGATAAATTCATTTTCAAAGTCTACATCACCACCACCACCACCACCACCACCACTAGCGACCAATGATTCATTCGATTCATCAGGTCAAGCTAATCCTTCTTTGAACAAATCACGAGCTTCCTCGACTTCCGATACTTACTCCGAACATGTCGCTAATATATCAAATTCTCGTGATGTTGATTATAAGGTAGTAACTAAACATTTTGTTAATGATCCTTTAAAATTACCAGGAGGTGATATTATCAGACATATTCAGCACCAAATGGAAAATCTTGAAGATATGCCGTCCCATTTAAGACGATCATCTTCATTTTCGGGCGTATCGGATAGAAGAGAATCTTCGGCTAGTGATATCAATAAACCAGGTGGGTTTCGTCGAGAATATTTAATTAATAAATCAATTCAAGAAAATAATCAACCTCCAAACTTTTTAACTAGTAATTTTATTGAATTTCTTTCAATTTATGGTCATTATGCTGGAGAAAATTTGACTGATGATGATGATGATGAAAATGACGAAAATGAAACATTTGAAGATGTATTCGATGAAGATTCAAGTCTATTAACTAATGAAAGACGTCCCAATTTTCCCAAATCTATTCCAAAAAGAAAAAAACTGGCAAGTAAAAAAGGTACCGCTAGTGTAGCTAAAACTTATTTTTTATTATTCAAATCGTTAGTTGGTTCAGGGGTGCTATTTTTACCTCGAGCTTTTTATAACGGGGGATTATTATTTTCATTTATTACTTTAATAACTTTTGGAATCTTGACTTATTTTTGTTATTATGTCTTAATTCAATCTAAAAATGAATTGAAACTTGCTTCATTTGGTGAATTGGGTTATAAAACTCATGGTAAACCACTTAAGATATGCATTTTAATTAGTATAATCTTTAGTCAATTGGGGTTTGTTGGTACTTATATTTTATTCACTGCCGAAAATTTAGGATCCTTTTTAAATCAAAAATTTAATTTGAAAGTAACGGCGGCAACCATTGTTATGATACAATGTGCTTTATTAGTACCTTTCGTTTTGATTCGAAATTTAACAAAATTATCATTTATATCATTAATATCATCAATTTGTATAGTTGTTGGTTTGTTAATTATATTTTATTTTACTGGGTTAAATTTATTAAATAATGGATTAGGACCTAACATTGTTAAATTTAATTCAAATTCGTGGTCAATGTTAATTGGAGTTGCAGTTACTGCATTTGAAGGTATTGGTTTAGTATTACCAATAGAATCCTCAATGGCAAATCCAGAAAAATTCCCGGAGGTTTTATCAATTTCCATGATATTAATCACAAGTTTATTTGTTACTATTGGAACTATTGGTTACACATCATTTGGTGATCAAGTAAAATCAATTATTATATTGAATCTACCACAAGATAATGTTTTCGTTCAATCAATTATGATTTTATATTCATTAGCAGTATTTCTTACTGCACCCTTACAATTATTCCCGGCCATCAAAATTGGAGAATCAGTTATATTTAATAAAGGTCAAGAAACGGGGAAATTATATCGATCAGGTAAAAATAATCCCCAAATTAAATGGTTAAAAAATCTTTTCAGAGCTATTGCAGTAATTTTAATATGTACAATTGCATATTTAAATGCTGATAATATTGATAAATATGTTTCATTTAATGGTTGTTTTGCCTGCATCCCATTAGTATACATTTATCCTCCTTTAATTCATTTAAAAACTTTACAAGGGAATCATTTAACTAGTAAACAAAGACTTTTGAAATATTGTGATTATTCATTAATCACAGTGGGTATTATAACCGTTATTTATACCACATATCAAATCCTATTCATGAATTGAAGAAAAAGATAGTGGTTATGAATTTTGCTGAATAGAATAAATACAAGACTATAGACAAAACAAAACAAAACAAAGTAAAATTAAATAAAGTAAAATAAAACAAAACAAAATAGTAGACAATCAAGTTAAGTCTTCAAGTAGAATTCTTTAACAATGATCAGATTCGATTTTTCTTGGTAGCGTGAGGCTCGGTCAAAAAATTGTCGGAGTCCGGGATGCTCCAGGTTTGATCTTGAATGATAATATTGATAATTTTTAATTCTTTCTCCATCAGCCAGATGGGATGACATCTAAGAGACAGAGAGTTGGTAGTAGTGATAGGAGCTATGATGCTGGTAACAAACCAACCAAAGTTTTGAGTTGCAAACGATGTCGGGCTCGCAAAGTTAAATGTAGTTATGAACATCCATGCAGTGGATGTGTAAGAGCTGGGGTTGAATGTATTCAAACTGTGAATGATATGAGAAAGATAAGGCCGCCACTTAATTATGTTACTACTTTAGAAAATAAAGTTGAAAGTATTATGAATTTTTTTGACCAATTTAAGAATTTAGAGACATTGGAAGCTAAGCAAGCATTGTTAGATAAGACTGACTTGAGCAAATGGTCAGATAACAGTGAGGACTCTTCATTTGTTCATTTGAATCATCATGATGATGATGATCGAGCTGTTTATGGCCCCACGTCAGTTTATGATGACACATTAGTTAAGAATTCTAGACTCTTGAAACGAGTTGAAGAATCTTCGATTAAAGCGTTGAATAAAGATCCAGATGTATTGGAATGTTTGAAATTGTTTTTCACTTGGCAATATCCTGATCACAATATGTTTATATTTCGAGAAGCGTTTTTGATTGATTTTTTTAATCCTAAATCAAATTGTTTGTATTGTTCAAAAGTTTTGATATTAAGTATATGTTCTTTGGGGTCTAGAATGTCGGAGGATTATCGAATATATAACAAATCGATCGAATATTATCGTGAAGCAAAAAGTATATTATTATCTCAATTAAATCGACCTTCAATTACTTCAATGCAATCTTATTTATTATTGGCATTCTATGATATTTGTAATGGGTTTAATAGTAGTGGGTGGATGTTATCTGGAAATGCTATAAGAATGGGTTACGACTTAGGATTTCAATTGAACCCTGAGGTTTGGTTTGTGAAATCGAAAGAAGATTTATCTCCATTGGATGTTGCTATAAGAAGTAGAATTTATTGGGGTTCATATACTGCCGATCATTTTATTAGTTTGTTGTTGGGTAGACCTTCCTTATTGAAAGTTTCTGATGCCTCAATTGCTGAAACAAATGATTTACCTGATTTAGAATGGATTGATGAGTTTACTTATTCCGGATTATTAAAACGATTAAATAAGGAACATCGGAAAGATGTCTCATATATATCGAACCCTTTAAACAATATAATTAAATTAATTAATATTTCTGATAATATGTTAAATGATATTTTTACTAAATCTGATGTTGATCATAATGATGAAGTTGACTTAAGTTCAAGATTGGCGAAATTATTTGAATATAACTCCCAAATTAAAAATTGGAAAGATTGTTTACCCGAAGATTTACAATGGGATAGAAATACTTTGAAACAATCGGCAGATAATCCTACATTAACTTGTATTAGATATTATTATTATATTTTACTTTTATGTCTTAATCGTCCATTTTTGGGGATATTGAAGAACAATCATAAAGGATCACATTCATTAAGTCCTATGGCAATATGTTCAGAAGCTATTGAAGATCTTTATGAAGCTATCAAACAATTTAATCATGTTCATGGGTTAAGAAGAGTATCAATATTTATGGTTTATTGTTCAATTTTATCAATATCGATTATATTATTGACCAATACCTCGAAAGAATTACTTAATCAAATGAATGAAAAATTACAATTTTTTATGAATGTATTACATGGATGTTCAAAAACCTGGAAACTAGCTGAAAAATCATACAAGCTTATTAAAATTAAGCTTCAAGCTAGAAAAGATGAATTAGATGAGTTGGAATCTACGCAAGATACAAATTTGGCCACTTCTCAAAATAGTTCAAAAACTCCGACAATATCATCAATAACTACTTCTAATCATCATCATATTCATCAAAATCATCACAATCATCACAATCATCATAGTCATCATCAAAATCATAAAAATCACATCGATAATAACCGAAAACCTGATTCAAGAACTTTAGCGCCGATATCAGATATTATGAATCCTTCAATGAATAATCAAGCAGGAACAATATCAGCATCTTCGTCACAATCCAATCATACGAGTCAACAATCACAATGGGAGAATTCAAGTTATTCATCAAATACAACTAGTCTGGGATTTCAATCACAAAATATAATAGAAACCAATACCGAAATTTTGTTTGGTGAGGATTTAGATTTCTTGGGTGGTCCACCAGTGTTAATGACATCAGATTTGTTTAATGAAGACTGGGAAGCTTTATTTCCCGATTATGTGCTTAACGCTAAACATCAAGTGTAAGATAGGATGAAAAGTGAAGAAAAAAGAACATAAAGCAAAAGACAAAAACGAAAAGAAGAAAACGAAAAGACGAAAAGACGAAAAGACGAAAAGACGAAAAGACGAAAAGACGAAAAGACGAAAGACGAAAAGACCAGTATGTATAGTATATATCTTGAGTAATGAAAGCATGATATGGCCCTGGCAAATCTTGCAAAATTAAGTCAATTGTAATGATAGTGTAACAGAGATCCCCACAAACAATCTAGAATGAAAAAAAAAAATGATTTCCAGTGTATAAGTAAAAGCTATATACAATGTATGACAAAATGATATACAATGTATAAGTGAAAGCTATATACAATGTATAAGGAAAATCTATATAAAATGTATGACAAAAAGTATTGTAACTAAAAAAATGATTTCGCCCAGGATCGAACTGGGGACGTTCTGCGTGTTAAGCAGATGCCATAACCGACTAGACCACGAAACCGATTTCTGGAATATTTTTACTGCTAATATAATATACAAGTTTGGCGCTAAATTAGAGTTTTGGTTGTATGTTTTTGTTTTATTGTTTAAACTACCACAATGAATATACAACATATTTTATCACCAGTAATCCAGATCAAGCTAGTGATCGTGGTACTTATTATCAATAGAAAATACGTGTTGAACTAATACTTCCGTCAGTACTATATTTTGCTCATCCTCGGTCCCTCCCTCTATAACTAGTGTATCATGAACAAGAACAACATGGGACGTCAGCAAAAACGGATATACAATAATGATGATGACGATGATGATGATGAAGGTGGTTTTGATGTTCTGGTTCAAACAACAACCGTCAGCTTACAACAACCAGGTGATTATGATGGTGGCAATCGAAGGTTATCGCTGGTAAAGCACATGTCGATGAACAGAAGTCCGTACTGGGAAGTGAATCAGTGTAAACGTTTCCGAGTAACTTCGGAAACGTTGAATAATCTAATCACTACTGATGATTACGATGACAGCGGTAATGTTGACGATGGTGCTCTAGCTACAGCTAGGAAAGTTGATACTAGTTCTGTACCAACATCTGGAAAATTAGACGATAGTGAAGGCGGCGAACGGATTAAAAGTAGTGGTGAAAGTGGTGGTAAAAGTGGTGGTGAACCTAGTCAAGATGATTTGAATGTGAATCAAAAAGTTTACATACCTAACAATCCATCGCTTAAACAAGATTTAAACCTCGACTCTGATAAGGTTTCCAATATTAATTCACCCATCACTGAAAGTTTAACATCGACAACATTAAGAGTTGAAGATTATGATCGAGATCAAGATTTAAGCAACTGGGATACTACTGGTTCAAAATCGTCGATTAACGTGAAGGGTACTTCTGCTGATAGTCATAGCCTCTCTCTCAATGATACTGGTATTGATCAAGATAGTCAATCCATTGCTACTAATGATAGTGATAATGATCGAGAACATCAATTTTTTAAATTATTCAACACAATGTTAAATTCAAAACCAGGTAAACGAAGGCAATCACGAGTTCAAACGAGAACATTTGATAGTTATTTCAAAGTTTCTGAAGCATATGTAAAATATTGTGCTAAAAAAAACTTAAAGTCATTCGAAGTTGATGGTAAAATTGCTATGGAATTTTTAGCAAGAAATTACATTCCAAAACTTGCAAAACAGAAGGGAGTCGATGTAAAAAATCATCAAGTTCGCTACTCCATAACTGGTCTTCGCTTTTTGAATAATATCATTGTCGATTATAATCACTATATTGGTAATTTGAATTATCCTGAAACGTTTCCAAATTCAGATTTACTACGTAAACTTCATAATGCAAATAGGATACCAACTTCTCTTTTGGATCAACTTTCCATAGATGAGATGCTGGCGGTGCAAACAGCTAAGAATCAAGATGTGTCTCTTGATAGGGTTGCTATACGCGAAAAAAGTTTGAAAGAATCAGAAACTAAGTATTATGATGTTATTCTGACTTTATACGAAAACACACTTACGGAGCCGCTTGAAAATTTGAAACTTCTCCTTGACTTGGCTTTATCGGGTTCATTTTCTTTGTCAAACTCACTTAAAAAAGAAGTTACTCTAGCAGATATGTACTTGCGTCAACAATCATTAGGGGGTATTACGGAGTCAATATTGTTTATTTCAACCTGGAAAGGAACTGATTACGCTAGTGCTACATATCTGGAAGTTGGCGTTTTGCGGCACAAGAGTGTATTAAGCTGCCCATTTGCTATATTAGGTTTATGGTTTTATTTTCATTACAATGATGACAATAAAAAACCTAATTTCGAATCAGATACACAATTGTGTAAGACGCATCTATTTTTTTCAAAAGAGCGCTCTAATGAGGAAGCAAATACTGAAGATTCTCTATTAAAATATTTGTATACTCTGACCAAATTTCTGCTAGATGAAGTTAATCAGATTGTCAATTTCAGACCTTTGTTGAGGTGCGAAAATGTTCAAATCGATGTCAGACCAAATTCCACGATTTTGGCTCGAGATTGTGTAATTCCACCCCTCGCATTGCAAAAGCAAGTCTTTCCATGGTTGGATAAAGAGCTAGATACCATTTCCTTCTTGCGTAGCAAGAGTCACGGTAAATCCCAAAATAGTGCAGCCTTAGAGTTTTTAAATTTACTAAAATATCTAAGGGTTACTATTCTTCAAGATATGGTTGTCTTAAACGACAAAATTCCCAAAAATCATTTTACTAAAGATCCGATAACTCAATCCAGTTTGTATGCCAAATTTCGAGAACAATTGTTGACATCAATGAATTCAAAGACTAAAGATTGTAAAGTAGGAGAAACTAAAAATATCGAGGGCATGGCTGCTATTCAAAATCCAAGCTTTGATTATCTCGTCAACTCAATTGTTAAAAGAACTCAAGAAATGCAACAGCCGGCAACCAAAGAGGATCTAGCGAAAGTTTCCGATAGTATTAAAAATTTATCGAATGTCATTGATACTCTCACTTCTTCGGTAAACTCGTCAAAAATAGAGTTAAAACTGAAAAATAAGGTAAAAAAACTGAAAAATAATGCAAAAAAAGTCAAAGCAACTCCACTAACATCTTCAAGTCCCCCAGGTTCCCAAAAAAGATTGCCTAAAGCTGATAATTCTCTGAGTCAAATTCATGATAAAGATAAATTGTGGCACATGAATCGAAAAATCCTGGATATTCCTGGAGCTGTTCAGGAATGGTACTATTCCAAACCTCATAATGTTGTGAAGATGAATGAAAAGTATGGTAGTACTTGGCGGAGATTACGTAAAGATGCAAAATATTATAGACTCAGAAGTATTTTGATGCAATTTGTTGATGAGCAAGCCAAGTCATCAGGTTTATCTCTATCTCATATGGCTGAATTGTTGGAAGATTATAGACAGGATAACTCTTTGTCACTTAGAGGCATATCATTGCTAATACAGGAAAAAGGCAGTGAATTACAAAGTTTGTTCAAGTTTGTTAAGAATCGTACAGTTTCTGAAATTGGTTATTAAGCTAATTATAATTTCCCATGCTCATTTTTTCAGCTTTGAATGGCAACTGTCGATGTAAGAATCTATGAATGTGGTTGCTGAGTCTTTTAGCAGCTAACCTTTGACACTATGTTGATAGAGCGTAAGATATCTGACAAAAGAGAGTAGCTTATTTATGTAAATTTCACTTTTGTCAATTCTGAACTGAAATCAGAAATCAGATAACTTTCAAGCGTTCATGTTGAACGTTCACCTTTTAATAGTTTATCAATGGACATCAAGTCAATGGAACACAATTCTTTTGAACCTTTTGTACAACTGAATGGCAATAGTCAAAACTACCTGTCTAGCTCACACAGGAGAGAATGGAGGCTAAAGTTTTGTTTACTGTTTGATTCATCTTCTTGATTAGTTGATATATCCAATTTGTGTCATAATCGAAAATAATGTTCCATTTTGTTCTATTAATTAATTGCTCTCGATAATATGCCAGAAGCATCAATTGAGTGGACTTCGAATCTGGATTTGAAAATAGTTTTTGAGCCACTATCTACTTTGAGATCATAATTACTATTTATCAATACACATTTAAGCAGTTAGATCATTTGGCAACTCGTTAAATTTTGTATATTATAACTATTTATTCGGTTAACTTTCATAAATCATGAACTTGTGAATGCTCAATGAACCATTATTCTATTGAATTTATGGTATATTCTCTTGAACTTTTACTTCCTATTCGAACTAATACTCCTGAAAGTATTTCAACATTGACATGAACTCTCGAAATAGAAAAATATTATTCATTGGAGCTTAGGATTATTCATTTTCAAACTTTGCAATCACCTATGCCCAGATACTATCATTTACAAAGTATACCCAACTAAATCCATTCCAACTACTTATTATTCCAATAGCACAGTAAACGCTTATTATCATTAATTTCATGAATTGCATTCTTTGAATAATTTCAAATTTGTATTGAAATAAATCCATTAACGTCACTATTGATATAACAGGGATAAATCCTAGAATATAACCATTTATTACTCTATCCAATATTATATCTCCAAGCTGACCTACACTATTTTTCTTGGGAATAGCAACAACTTTTCTGAAATTGAAGTAGAATATTATATACCATAGTAAGGTATAAACCACTTTAATTATCCATTCATCACAAGTGAAAATTAACGGAAATAAAGACACATAACCACTTGATACCAATAGATTGAATGGACCTAAGAATTTTTTATCCAAAGTAATCAAGAAAGTCATTGGGAATATAACTAACAATATAGCTTTTTCATGGACATGCCAACCAAATAAGAATGAAGCAAATCCACATAATGTCAAACTTCCCATGAATCTTTTAAAGTTAGGTTGTATGAATAATGGAATTAATGCCATAATTTGATAGAACAATGTTAATAGAAATGTTAGTTTAGGTGTTATATTTGGTAAAATTAAAAATTGAATCTCTCCGACTAAACCACGAGTTGAAGTATTAACTAGATCTTCTATATTTAAAACTTCTGGATCAAATTTACAAATTTTTTGTAAAGCCATTTTCGAGAAAGGGACTTTTTTATAAATTTGGATTAAAAGTCGATCTAAAAATGAATAAATTGCCCAGATATTTGGAGCCCAATAAGCATGAGTTAAACCTCTTGAAAAAGGAAATAATCTAGCGAATAATTGTGGTAAAACTCCATAATAAGCAAAAGGAGCAAAAGCGATTGTGAATACAATAATAACAATTGAACTTAATTGGAAAAGATTTTTCCATTTAATAATATTTAAAATATTGATAATCATCAGTTTTCTTGGATTGAAATTTAAATTTAAACAATAACCTCTTAAAAGGTAAACAAATACTGCTGGAGCAAAATATAAGTAAATATGTTTAAAACATAATAAAATTGCAAACCAGAGGCCACATTGATTAAAATTGTTTAATCTTGCTGAATTAATGGCAAGAATTAATATTCCGTACATCATTCCATTATATTGAAAATGAATATGATCGATTATAAGTAAACCTGGAGATAAAACAAGAGAAGAAGCAATGACATAAGCTCGTTTTTTATCAATAATTGAATTTTGAGTTGAATTTATATATGATTGTAAAGCCACAAATAAGATAATTTCTGAAACTACCACAGTTAATCTTTGATAATAGATAGTTGGCCAACCATATTTCCCTGATTCAATAATATCAAAGCAACCATCAGAATCAACAAAATCAGGAACAAAAATTGAAAGAAACCATTCAAAATAAGCAAAATATGGAGGATAATCTAAAGTCCATTGATTTGTATCTTCAATATACCATAATTTCATGGGTAATTTTTTAGTTATAGCTAACCAATTTCGATGAACATCAAAATCAGTAGAATGATAACCATAGATCAATAAAAGTTTTAATGCCACTGTCACCATCCAAATATTATACAACGAATACTGACGTGGCTTGTCCACGTCATCTGGAACACGAGCATCTTTCTTCGCTGCTCGTACTTGTCCCTCAATGTTTACTTTACCAGTCATAAATAAACCAATGGTTGTAGATAGTTATTGGTTTATTGGAAATTGTTAAAACTTGAAAATCTTGCCCTTAACTTCGAGTCCCGACCTTGGAAAAAAAATTAAAAAAAAAACCCCCCCTAAAAATGACAAAAATTAACAAAAACAATGATAAAAAGAGAATAAAATCATAGTAATAAAAGAATTGATTAAGTTAATAATGATTTAATTGAAAAAAATGTATATATACATAATTTTTTAATTTTTCAAAATGGGTGCAAAATTTTAATAAATGAACAACCAAGAGAGATGAAAGTAGAAAGAAGAAACCAGAAAGATATACTAGATAGAAGAAAACTAGATTGAAGAAACTAGAAAGATGAAATTAGATAGAAGAATACTAGATAATGTAATATATGTAATATATGTAATATAAATTACATTATAGTACTTATTAAAAAACCATATATCCATTTGTTAGTGTCACTATTAAAATAAACGAATATAAAAGCAAACACACTAATATAAATAAAATATTAATATGAAAACAAACAATATTACTATATATTATTGATTTACATGGTATAAATTATATTACAATTTATTACAATAATCATTACAATAATTATTACTATAATTATTATAATAATATTTTGCAACATATATAATGGTTTATTACATCTTAGTCTATAGTTACAAGTTCTATAGTTATTAGTTCTATAGTTATTAGTTCTATTTATACAAGTTCTCTATAGTTTTCATTTATGTATAGTTTTCTATAGTTATTAGTTTTATAGTTATTAGTTTTATAGTTGTTTTTGTATAGTTCTTACCTACTGTTTTCTTCAACAAGAGAGCCTGGCTAGCTCAATGGCTAGAGCGTTTGACTTTTAAGAGTCACCGAAAGCGCACTTAAAAGGTATCAAAAGGCTGCGGGTTCGACCCCCGCGTCGGGCTTTTCTTTTTATAATCATAACTTTTTTTTTTACACCTTTATTATACACTCTTACATTTTTAAACTCTTCTACTCTTCTATTCTTCTACTCTTACACTCTTAAACCTTATTTATTTCTTTATTTATTTCTTTATTTATTGTTGTTGTTGGTTTTTAAATAAGATCACGTGACTCATACTATAATTAATTTTGAAAAATTTCTAAATATAATAGACAACAAAGTAAAGATAGATTGTTTTCCACCATGGCTGACGGTAAGAAAGAGGAGATGGATGCTTCGTCGTTGCTTGCGTCGCTCTCTTTGCAAGTTGAAGCCAAGGACAAAGCCAGCGCCAATAATAGTGGTAATACTAGCACCAGTAGCAGCAGCAATGCTGCTGCTACTGGTACTGGTACTACTACCATTTCTGAATTGAAAGCAAATGATAGTAAATCAGTATCAGAAGTATCTTCTGATAGCAAGCAAGACCAAGGTCAAGCAAGTGAAGGTGAAAGTGATGAAGTAGTTAAAGATACAAATCAAAAAGATTTGTCTGATTCAACAAAGAGTGATACAAATTTAATTGATTCAACTTATGAGGTCAAGATAAAATTAGCTGATTTACAAGCCGATCCAAATTCTCCATTATATTCAGTCAAGTCTTTTGAAGAATTGGGATTGACTCCAGAATTATTGAAAGGTCTTTACTCAATGAAATTTTCAAAACCTTCAAAAATTCAAGAAAAAGCTTTACCTTTATTGCTTTCAAACCCTCCTAAAAATATGATTGGACAATCGCAATCAGGTACTGGGAAAACTGCCGCTTTCTCCTTAACTATGTTATCAAGAGTCGATGAAAATTCTCCAACTACTCAATGTATTTGTTTAGCTCCAACTCGAGAATTAGCAAGACAAACCCTAGAAGTTGTCGAAAATATGGGTAAATTCACAAAAATTACTTCTCAATTAGTAGTTCCAGAATCAATGGAAAGAGGTAAAGCTACTAACGCTCATATTCTAGTTGGTACTCCTGGTATTATTGTTGATTTAATCAAAAGAAAATTAATCAACACTTCGAAAGTAAAAGTTTTTGTATTGGATGAAGCAGATAATATGTTAGATGCTCAAGGTTTAGGTGATCAATGTGTTCGTGTCAAAAGAACTTTGCCAAAAGATTGTCAATTAGTTTTATTTTCAGCTACATTTCCTGATGATGTAAGAAAATACGCTGAAAAATTTGTCCCCAATGCTAATTCCTTAGAATTAAAACATGAAGATTTAAATGTTAAAGAAATTAAACAATTATATATGGATTGTAATTCTGAAGCTCATAAATTCGAAGTTTTATGTGAATTATATGGTTTGTTAACTATTGGTTCTTCAATTATATTTGTGGAAAGAAAATCTACCGCTGATCAATTATATGCTAGAATGAAACAAGAAGGTCATGTTTGTTCTATTTTACATGGTGGTTTACAAAATGCTGATAGAGATCGATTAATTGATGATTTTAGAGAAGGTAGATCCAAAGTGTTAATTACCACTAATGTGTTAGCAAGAGGTATTGATATAGCCTCAGTTTCAATGGTGGTAAATTATGATTTACCAGTGGATAAAGACGGTAATGCTGATCCTTCCACATACTTGCATAGAATCGGTAGAACTGGTAGGTTTGGTAGAGTTGGTGTATCGATATCTTTTGTACACGATAAAAGATCATTCCAAATTTTAATGAAGATTCGAGATTATTTTGGTGGTATTGAAATGACAAAAGTTCCAACTAATGATTGGGATGAAGTTGAAACAATCATTAAAAAGGTAATTAAGAATTAAATAATTGTATAATATCGAGAGTGATAAATATATAAACTTAATGAATTAAAGTATATTCAACTGAACAACAATACTTCAAGAATTGAAGTATGTTGAATCATTGTAGATTTAGATTTAGTTTATTTTTGTATTAATGTGCTATGTACAATTTTATTTAAATGATCTATAATATGAGGCTAATGAAATAGTTTTTTTGTTCTTTCTGGTAATCTATTGATTACAACATCCCAATCAATGCATTCCCAAAGATTATCCAAATATTGTTGTTTACCAAATACACCATAGTCTAATAAATAATTTCTTTGAGAAGCATCAATTGCTAATAAAGGTAATAATTTTTTATCAGAATACAAAGTATTGAATTCAGCTTCTTCTACGGTACCTAAAGTTAAGTTTTGAATTTCTTGATCTAATTGATCAATTTGTCCAAGAAGTTCATTTTCTTCACTAGTATAAACTGTTTCGACATCAGTACCAGAATCGATTCTTTCTTGTTGTTTAGATTTCAAGGCAGCTATTTTAGCACTTTTTTGTAATTTTAATCGATTAATTTGACCCGATCTAATCGAATCTTCAACAATCCCAACATTGTAAGTATTGACAATGGCCAAATTGTTATAAACTGGAGATTTAACTGAACCAGGATTAGCGATATTTGGCGAACTTTTTAAAACCGATTCACTCAAGTTTGATTCAGCCACTAACCACACGTAACCATCACCTTTTATCGATTTGGCTGAATTAAGTAACAAGGTTCTAAATTCTTCGATAGAACCAAACGAATCAACTAACCAATCGTGCAATTTTTCATTACGAGGAATATTCTCGAAATTTGATGTCGGAGTTTTCAATAAATCATTTGCTTGACTTTCAATAATCTTACCTTGATTGTTTTCTTTCAAACTTTCTAATGAAAATTGTAAGTTAAACAACAATGAAGCATACGCATATATTCCAAATAATTCAGGTTGTTGTATAGTTTGCCCAATCAATTCCATCAAGCTAGAGGTTCGACTAGTAGACACTGTCGACTGTTCCAACGACGCATTCAACCCATTCACCAACTCTTGTCCTCGTTTAAACCATAATTCATTAATTGTATTATTTGACCATAAACCAGAAAAATCTTGCTCCGTTGCCTTCAAACTTTCTAACGTCGCTATTTTAGGCAACGAAAAAGATAGAAACCGCGCTGACACATGCCTAACCCCCAAGATTCTCGTTGTTGACCGTCCTATCATCTTAGCTTACCAGTTCTAAAGATCTCTACTGGTGAAAAATTTAGTTATGTTTTTTTAAAAAAAAAATAAATTTATTTGTAAAAAAAAAATTTTAATACACAAAAAAAAAAAAAAAAAAAAAAAAAACAAGACAGCACATGATATCTCACGTGACAACACATATAAAGTCAAATCAATATATATTAACGATAATAAGTAAGCTATAAAAGGGAGATAAGTGGAAGAATTGATAGACATTAACGGTATATTAATTGATACCAACTAGATTACTAATAATATTGACCAATAGTTATTTTAATCTAAAGGAAAACTCGAATATTTTAGGATAGTGTATTTAAGAATAAGAATGAATGTCTAACGTCTTACTTTTAAACTTTTAACTCTTCTAATAAATGAATTACCTAAAGGTTCATCGTCTTTTAAAGAACCTCTTCTACCATTTTCACCACTTGTTTGACTCTCATTTGAATTTCTATGAGTATTTTCTTCAGAACTTGAAGTTTTTCTTAATCGTTGAACAAGGGATTTTTTTCTACCAATAGTTGGGGTATCATTTTCAACATTGTTAACTCGTATAGGTGCAGGTGCACCATCAATAAATGTGGTACTACCTAAACCAGCCGTGGTAGAACCATGAACTGGGGTTGATTTAGAATTGGCATCAAAAGCAAAAACCCCTGGATTTTGTTGAGGAGCATCAAATTCATTTGCTTCATGACCAGTTTTCACAACAGATTTATCTTTTATACTTGATTTTCTTCCCACAATTTCATTTTGATCATCATCTTCATAATTACCAAAAGCAAGATTAATTTGTTGATTTTTATCAATACTTTGTAACCCACTTATAGAATTATTTGGACCATCAACTGGAAATGCCAATACTGGTGGTTGTTTAGCATTTTTGTTTCTATGAGGAGTACAAGCATCAAATGGACCATCATGATGAAATCCACCTCCAAAGAATGCGGTAACATCCATTTTATCTATTGTATCCAAATTTTTTGCTTTAACTGGTTTAATATCATTTTTTAATGATTTTTTGTTTTTGGAACTTTTTGATGATCTTTCTTTATAATGGGCGGAATCAGAATGTGATCGTCTTTCACGATGACGATGTTCACGAGTTCGATCAGATCGATCAGATCGATCTTTATGAACTCGTTCTTGATTTGAATCTTTTTGGCTATGTTTATGAATGTTTGAATTTGATCGACTCGATTGTTGTGGTTTATCTTTGGGGAATTCCAGACGATTATTATCCCCAGTAATTTCTTCATAACTTGGAGGTGGTGGCATATCTACTTTTGGAGGTCTTGGGGGCGGTATGGATTTTGAATAGGTTGATCTTGATTTTTTTAACCCTGAATTCGAATTTGAATTACTAACATTGTGATTATTATTTTGGGAATCATTTCCTAATTGTGATAATGGAATATTATTTGGTTTTTGATGAGCTGGAGGAGGTGGAGGATCTCGATGGTGAACATAAGAATTTGAATCATTTAAAGCAAAAGCAAAAGGATTGTTACTCGACATTGTTCTAAATAGTGTTAGTAAAAGAATAATCAATTAAAAAAAAAACAGAACCCAAGAAATTCATAGACAGAAAAAAAAGAAAAAAAAAACAAATGAAATAGCCATAGCCATAATCATAGCCATAATTATAACCATAATCATAACCATAGCCACATAAGGATTTAATTAGAGTAAATAATCAATTCAAATGAATTATTTTTAGCTTTATCAATTTCATCATAATTACTATCAATTATTGATATCAAAATCTTCAAAAATTCCAATTTGAAACAATAAAAAAAAAAGAAAAATTCTATTTCAATCAAATGTGAAATGACATTTATCAGGTCCAGATTCTCAATAATTTATTCAACATACAATTAGTCAATAATTCAAACAATATCAACAATGATATCAATAACAATCAATAATTACCAACCCAAATAAAAATTATTAATGATCTTGTTTTATTTATTTTATTATTGCTCTCCAATCTAGTCAAAATTGGTTCAAACACGATTTTGTTTTTTAGTTCACCATTAATTAAATTAATTTAAAATAATTTTGATTGAATTAAATGAAAAAAAATTGATAATAATGTTTAATAATGCTAATAATTGTTTATCATTTGAATCAAAAAAAAAATAAAATAAAAAATCAAATCAAACATATTTTTATGTCAAATTACCCTCAGAGGCTCGATTAACGCGTTTGTCGTGAGCCGAGCCGCACAAACAGGGTGCGTATGACTGTGAGTGGGAAACTCCACTTACTAAATAACAATTAAATGAAATGACATGAAGTGAAGTGAAGGGAAATCAAATGGTGCTAAATGAATGGAATAAATGAAAATGCAAAAAAAAAAAAAAGAGATCAACAAGTAATATTGATAAAATTTGATAAAATTTGATGAAAATTGATGAATTTTTATATCAAACACGCGAATTTTAGTTGATAATTGAATGAAATTGACTTGATTTGTAATTTATTATGATAAAAGTTTAATAATAATTGATAATAATTGATTATAATTGATTATAATTGATAATAATTGATTATAATTGTAATTGATAGATCTTCATTTGTAATTGTTCATTGATTTTCTTAATTCTGGTTATCGTTTTTTTGTTATACATACTGATAGTTTACTGAGCTATCGCTTCCAGTTCTTGTAGACATTGAAGGTCTTGATGGTACAGGTAACGAATCATGATGGTGGTAGTTTTGGAAGTGCTGATTCTGATTCAAGTCATCGAACTTGTTCGATGACGATCCTGGAGATGATGATAATGACAATGATGTCGAATCAACTCGAAATGGATTATTCAGCGATAATCTTCGGAATGAATCTTGAGAATAACTTGATTGCTGATACATTTCTAAAAAAAAACCATATATAGATTATATATGGAAGAATATATTGCGTGAATCAACCAATACAACAAGTCCCTGAAATACTACCGTCTATAGTCCTGTGGAGAAAGTAATAAAAGAAAAAAATCTGATTTTACAACCAGAACAAAATCACTGGTACTCAAAAAAAAAAAAAAAAAAAAAAAAAAAAAAAAAAAAAAAAAAAAAAAAAAAAAAAAAAAAAAAAAAAAAAAAAAAAAAA
>JANIWI010000129.1:0-10717 GCA_030705115.1 Suzukiozyma pseudoglaebosa | reverse complement strand
TGTTGGGTAAAAAGAAATTGGGCTGCAGGGAAGTTCTTACTTAGTGATTATATATAAATTGAAATCGATTCTTTTATAAAAAAAACTCTTATTGTAATAATACTATATTTACGTGAGTTTTTTAGTGGAAAACATACATTATATACATTATATACCATGTCTGATTCAGTAGATACCGTAAATATAACTGAATTGAATGCAGTTGCTGCTGGTACTAATAAAAAGGAACCTAGAATTGTTGCTGCTGGATTTGGGGGTAAATTAATGGGGACTTCCAAATTAGTCAAAGTTACCGCCGAAGAAATTACTCAATTAAATGAAGAAGATGTATCAAATAGAACTAATCAAATTAAAAAATCAACTCATATTTCTGAACAACCTTGGACTAGATCTAATTTTATTGAAAAGATTAATTGGTTAAATGTTATTTTAGTAGTAATGTTACCATCATTTGGAATTTATCAATTATGTAAAATTGATTTTAATTATAAAACTGGTATTTTAGCTTTTATTTGTTATATATTATCTGGTTTATCAATTACTGCTGGTTATCATCGATTATTTGCTCATAAATCTTATGATGCTGTTGTACCAGTTAAATTATTTTTCGCATTTTTCGGAGCTGGAGCCGTGGAAGGTTCTATTAAATGGTGGTCTCATTCTCATCGTATTCATCATAGATATACTGATACTCCTAGAGATCCTTATGATGCTAGACAAGGTTTTTGGTATTCTCATATGGGATGGATGTTAGTTAAACCAAATCCAAAATTTAAAGCTAGAGCTGATATTACTGATTTAACTAGTGATTGGGTAGTTACTTTTCAACATAGACATTATTTATTACTCATGATTTTAAGTGGTTATATTTTACCAACTTTAATTGCTGGAATTTTTTGGGGTGATTATTGGGGAGGTTTTATTTATGGAGGAATTTTAAAAACTTTTTTCATTCAACAAGTTACTTTTTGTGTTAATTCTTTAGCTCATTGGATTGGTGTTCAACCATTTGATGATAGAAGAACTCCAAGAGATCATGTTTTAACTGCTTTTGTTACTTTTGGTGAAGGTTATCATAATTTTCATCATGAATTTCCATCTGATTATAGAAATGCTTTACAATGGTATCAATATGATCCAACTAAAGTTGTTATTTGGAGTTTATCAAAATTAGGATTAGTTTGGAATTTAAAAACATTTTCTCAAAATGCTATTGAACAAGGTTTATATCAACAACAACAAAAGAAATTAGATCGTTTAAGAAAAAATATTAATTGGGGTAAATCTATTGATGAATTACCAGTTTGGGATCGTGAAGAATTTAATAAGAGAGCTAAATCTGAACAATTAATGTTAATTTCCGGAATTATTCATCAAGTTGGTCCTTTTATTAAAGAACATCCTGGTGGTCAAGCTTTAGTTAAAGCTCTGATTGGTAAAGATGCTACTAATGCTTTCTCTGGTGGAGTTTATTATCATTCTAATGCTGCTCATAATTTATTAGCTACCATGAGAGTAGCTGTTATCAGAGATGCTGATGTTACAGAAGATACTTATGCTTTACAAGTTGAAAAAGAAGATAAGGCTAAAAATGTTTAATTCAGTTTAAAACAACAAGTTTTTTAAAAAACATGAAGGAAGCAAAATTAAAAAAAAATGGAAAACAAAAAAAAAATCAGAAAATTGAAAACACAAACACACAAACACATTTGAAATTACACACACGACGTATTTTTACTCGGGATTTAGTTCTTTTTTATAGAAAAATTGGGATGGTTTATTATTTATTACTTATTTTATTATTTATTTATTAGTTGAATTTTTTATATACATATATATGTATTGTTTTAAATTCTAATAATGTATATGCGAAACACTATTTTGTAAGGTCAAATTTAATTCATTTTAAATTACAGTAACTAAACACCAGTGAAAAATTAAAAGAAAATTCAAACATTTCACCAGTGTTGACAAAACAAGTTTGTTAATGAGTTTGTTAATGAGTTTGTTAATGAGTTTGTTAATGAGTTTGTTAATGTTTTGTTCATCAATGGTGGAGAAAGAAATGACCCTATGAATTCAAACTCCTCTAATTCCTTGTTCATGATTTCTACAATTCCTACAAGTAGATGAGGAGGAGTTGTGGGTTAGATGAGCGAGAACCCAAGGTTCGAAATGTGTAATTTGAAATATGTAATTTGAAATATGTAATTTGAAATATGTAATTTGAAATATGTAATTTGAAATGTGTAATTTGAAATGAAATGGGTAATGTTATCAGGTGATTGCAAGAGACCTAAATGTGGTATTACGAAAATGGTATACAAATATAATCAAAATGGAACATTCGAGTTATGGATAATAGAACCAATGATTGCAGGTTTATTTGATCATTCTTCACTAAATATCATACTATTAGCATAAAATCAGGTTGTTTGTTACATAATCGTATGGTTTTTTCCGGACTTTGAAAAATGTCACACCACAAAAATCAGACGATATTTTGCAGCCATTGAAGATGGTACTAGTATATAACCTGAACAATATTAGACAAAGTAAATGTAAATCTATACTGTATAACAAACAAACAAATAAATAAACAAATAAATAAAACATGTCACTTGCTCCAATTGTCAGAACTTCATATTTACAATTATACGCCAGAAGAATACCCGATATTATGATGTGGGGAACTGGTATAGTAGGAGTTTTGTTTTGGCCCCATGCTATTATTAAAATGTCGAATATGAGATGTAATGCTCCAAATATCAATTCCCAAACTATTATTGGCTATGGTAGTATATATTAGGTATTAATTCAATTGTTGTTGCCATATTTATAGTTACTAGAAATTTTTACGATTAATGTATATTAGTATTAAAGACAAATCATCATAGTGTAGATTGAAATCGAGATAGAGTAGCAATTAATATTAAAGCAATTGATATTAAAGCAATTGATATTAAACCAATTAATATTAAAGCAATTAATATTAAAGCAATTGATTTTAAAGCAATTGATATTAAAGCAATTGATATTAAAGCAATTGATTTTAAAGCAATTAATATTAAAGCAATTGATTTTAAAGCAATTGATATTAAACCAATTAATATTAAACCAATTAATATTGAAGCAATTAATATTAAAGCAATAATTTTAGTAGTGTAATATTCCTGAGATCATGAGGGTTACACTAACCATCATATGTCGAAATCTAGATTCTTTATATTCAATATTTAAAGTCAAAACATGGAGGATAAAATGTCCAAAGGTTACTAATCTTCATTCACTAACAGGTTTACAGTGTAAATAATTACTCACCCAGACAAATCTGTAGTACCACTTGAACTAGAATTAATCAGAGGAACACGATGATAAACAAAATTGATTACAGGAACCATGGTTTGTAGGTGGAAAACAAAATTGATTAGACGATACTTTTTGATTGATTAGTTCAATCGATATAAATGTATAGAACAATAATTTTCATTCTTCTCTCAAATAACATTAGTATATCATTAACATTACAATTGTTACATAAGCATTTCTTGTAAAGTAATAGAAAAGTAAATTCCACAAACAAACACTTACAGCTTTGAAATATCCCAAGCTTACTTCTTCCTATTCATTCTGAATTTAGATTGAATTCGTACTTACCCATTTAGTTGAGATTGACTTTAAACATCATTTCTCGATCGCTTGTGAAATGTAAATGGGTTCAGGGTGGATTTTTTGAATTCTAGTTACCTAAACAATTAACTTCTATCTTGACTGGAAATCCATTTGTCAGGCATAATAAAATCTACAACTTTCACTACATTTGGTTTTATTTATCAAATTGCAAGTTTTCAATCATAAATTGGGAATTTTCTGATTGTGAGCACTAACAAAATTTGAAAATTAAAAATCAATAATTTTTTTACTATCATCAGTTCAAATAATGTCAAAATCGTTTCAGCCTATTAGTGATGTGATTGATACATCGTCTTCTAAACATAAACAACAGTCATTTTCCGAAATATACGGTGAACCCGAGAATTTCCTCGAGATTGAAGTTAAGAACCCTCAAACTTATCAAATCCGGGGAGAAGTGTTTACTGATTATGAAATAGTTTGCAGAACCAACATCCCAGCATTTAAAAAGAGAAATAGTAGAATAAGGAGAAGATACAGTGATTTTGTCGCTCTTAAAAAAATTCTCGAACAAGAAACTACTCGAGTCATAGTCCCCCAATTACCAGGTAAAATATATTTGAACTCCAATAAATTTTCCGATATAAATATTGAAAAACGAAGACAAGGGTTAGAGAAATTTTTATCTACAGTTTCTAGTCATCCATTATTACAAACTGGTTCAAGAAGTTTGATTGAATTTATTCAAAATGAAAAATGGGATCCAAAACAAGCTTATTTTTGATTGTATGGACCCAAACTAATTCACACTAAAACGCAGTTGCAAACATCAAGGTAACATAAACTTTTAATGTCTTAACTGGCCAGTTTAAGCTAATTTCAAACAAGAAATAAAAAATGTTTCAAAATGTGAATCAGTGGTTAAAAAATAAAAAGGGATAGCCAAGTTGAATTTGTCACCTGCTTTCAAGTGGGTTTCTTTTCAATGAATATCTTTTAAAAGCAATTTATGAAGAATATTCTATTCATTTTATTGGTCGTGAATGTTATCGTCAACTTTAAAATTATTTTGACAGTCACCAATTATTATTTGCAATAAAAAAAGTAGCGATTAGCGAGTTAGAGAGCTTAGTGACGATGTCTGTATAACCAAGATGCTTAAATGATTAATGTAATGAATTAAAATGTTAGATGAATGTGTAGTTTAATCTCAATGATCAAAGTCATGTATAAAGTTTATGCAATAAGTAGCTTATTATAGACCTGATCGTTTAAATCCGAGTGCTAGTTTTTTGTTCGAAAATTCAATTACAACTAGATTACTACAAACATCTGAATATAATCTTTGTAACTTTCCAAATCTAGCAAGTAAGAATTAACAACAAATAACTAGTAACAAACAACTGTTTTTGTAGGTTTGTAGTATTATGCATTGTAGAGATTGGTTAAAACTCACTTTAACTGTTAAAAACTAGGGTACTCCGAAAAGAAGCGTTTCGCTTATACCAACATAAATCGTGCTTAAGGTTGCAAATGATTAAATTATTACAATTGAAAAGAGTCAACGAAGAATAAGATGAAGCTGGTAGTAAGAATGTAATATAGTTTAGCTTAGTCAATTGTAACAAGAAACGTGAACCTTGAAAATTAAAAAAATATCGTTATGAACTTATAACTATAATGGTTATCAAAATGTTATAAAAGTAACATCAATGGAAGAGAAGAAACAAACAGAAAAATGAATAACAAAAAAAAAAAAAAATCAAGGAGATTCAAAAGTTGAACATATCAATGAAAGTCAATAAATTATAAACTTACAAGTTTAGGTCAACAATATCTTGATTCATTTACTGGGGGTAACCTAAAGCAGCTTTAGTTAACTAGTGCTTCATGGGGTGTTTTTTTTTTTTTTTTCTGTTTGTAAGTCCATGATTTTGGGTGGGGTGATTTGCGGTTACCAAGTCTATAACTGGCAAATATGAATAAATCAAAACAAAAAAAGGCAAGAATCGTACAAATGTAATAATAGGAGTAGTACAAGTGTCATTAGCGATTGCTTAAATCCTGGTAAAGGCAAAAATAATCTTAGATCAAAAAATATTTGATTTGCATATACCACATTTCTGAAAACAGTGATCAAACTATGGAGATAAACACTAAAACTATTGCCAAATAAGAAATCAATTACCCAAAAATTATCAAAATAAAGAATCGAGTTCAAAATTTTACACTAAAAGATGATCATTTTACTTAGTGAGGCGATAAGAAATGCGAAACGTAACTCTTATTGGAGATAAAGCCCAAAAATTGGAAACAGATGATGTTGCCAATTTTTTTGACTCGTATCCCAAAACAACTATTCTTGGTAACAATAGATTCGGAGCTATGAGTTCCCTTTGCTTTGAGATATCCTGATGTTTGCAACTAGTGGTATGGAAAAACGTTGGTATGGTAAAAGGCTCATAACATGCCAGAGTAAGTAAAATGGCAACCGATGCAAGTTGGCATCAATAAATCACACCATCAGTAATAGAAGTAAAAATCTTAATAGTAGTAGCAGTATTAGTAGTAGTAGTCCTACTACTACTACTACTACTATTGATACACTAACACTATTACTATTATTAGTACTACTACATATCTACTGCGTTCCAAAATCCGATGTGGCCAAAACCCGAGTTCTGGAGAAGTAACAAGGTTTTATCAAATAGTGAGTTGTTAATCTTGGGTGGAGGAGATACCACCATTGAAAGGGGAGTTAAGACAACGCCTTTTTAATCACCACTCACTATCGGACTTTGAATTAGGTTGATTTCATCGCCCATTACTGGGTTTTAGTGGTTGACATCCATCCATATTACAAGTTTATGATAATTGGTGGTTCCATAAATCATTCGATTTGTCGTGTATACAGGTAGACTATCAAAGATAACCACCTTACCTAGTCAACAAGTTAATCCGAACCCCTAAGATGGGACACCTGTAAACAAAGACCAACATCAAGATCAAGGTTACTAAGGTTAATGTTTTTGTTGTGATCATTGTTATTTGTCTTGAACTTTGGTTGAGATTAATTCTGATCGATGGAGATAAGATCGGCTTTTGTATGGTGATTTATTTTTTTGCATTGGTATATTTTTTAGTGGCTAGTGTCTGGCTGAAATATTAGGGGGGAAACGTTGGTACATTAGGAAGCAGGGGAAAGTAGTATGTGATAGTGCTTGTCATTTTCTCAGGTATAAATAGGGCAAGAAAGTTGGTACCATTCAAGTTTTTTCTTCACTTCAATACTTTAAACAAAACAAAAGTTCAAGTACAAAATTCTAAAAATGACTATTCCAACTACTCAAAAAGCAGTTATCTTTGAAACCAATGGTGGTCCATTGAAATATACTGATATTCCAGTACCAAAACCAAAACCTAACGAATTATTGATCAATGTCAAATACTCAGGGGTTTGTCACACCGATTTACACGCTTGGAAAGGTGACTGGCCTTTACCAACCAAATTACCTTTGGTTGGAGGTCATGAAGGTGCTGGGGTTGTTGTTGGTATGGGGGAAAATGTTGTTGGTTGGGAAATTGGTGATTATGCCGGTATCAAATGGTTAAATGGTTCTTGTATGCAATGTGAATATTGTAGAAACACCAATGAACCAAATTGTTGTGAAGCTGATCTTTCTGGTTATACTCATGATGGTTCTTTCCAACAATATGCTACCGCCGATGCAGTTCAAGCAGCAAGAATTCCAAAATCTTGTGATTTAGCTCAAGTATCTCCTATCTTATGTGCTGGTATTACCGTTTACAAAGCTTTATTAACCGCTAACTTAACTGCAGGTCAATGGGTTGCAGTTTCCGGTGCTGGTGGTGGTTTAGGTTCTTTAGCTATTCAATACGCTAAAGCTATGGGTTACCGTGTCTTAGGTATTGATGGTGGTGCCGATAAAGGTGAATTTGTCAAATCTTTAGGTGCTGAAGCTTATATTGATTTCACTACTTCAAAAGATGTTGTTAAAGATGCCAAAGAAATTACTGGTGGTGGTCCTCACGGGGTCATTAACGTCTCGGTTTCTCAACAAGCTATGGACCAATCTGTCTTATATGTTAGACCAACTGGTACTGTTGTATTAGTCGGTTTACCTGCTGGTGCCAAAGTTACTGTTTCTGTATTTGAAGCCGTCGTTAGAACTATTAATGTTAAAGCTTCTTACGTTGGTAACAGAAAAGATTCTGCCGAAGCAATTGACTTCTTCGCTAGAGGTTTAATCAAATGTCCAATTAAAATCGTTGGATTATCTGAATTAGCTAATGTTTATGAATTAATGGAACAAGGTAAGATCTTAGGTAGATACGTCGTTGACACCTCAAAATAATCTTACAAAGAACGATAACGACTGAAAATGACTTGAAAATGACTTGAAAATGATTTGAAAATGATCCAAGTGTACTGGCTACTTTCGGGTTTTTTATTTATTTGTGTTTAAAGAAAAATAGGTTACTAAAAAAAAAATTTTTTTTTTCCAATATGTATCTGTAGATTGTCATGATATCAATATCCATTTAAGTGACCACATAGACATCAATATTGCATTGATCCATGAGTTTCTTTTTTCCTCTAATTTTATTCCACTTTTGATTTTCCGTGTTTAGTCTGGATTGGCATATTTTTTACACTGTCTTTGAACATTTATGATTGTCAATTCTCAAATAAAGTAAAGAGTTTTTTCACTACAATAATGAAGATTAAATTTCTATAACTCAAAATAAATCATTAAAAAACCTGTATTTATCAAATCTTTACATAATATAAATGTCAATTGGTTTTTGATTTAAATAATCAGTAAACCAAACTTAAAAAGCTTTATTTAATGGAGAGTAAACTTGTTTACCTTCATAAAATTTGATAACTTTCTTAGCTCTATCAGCAACTCCTTCTGGAGTGAATTCAAAATATTTGTAAATATCTGGACCTTTACCGGAAGCACCAAATCTATTTAAACCAAATTGTTCATGAGAATATTTAGACCATCCAAAAGTAGACATAACTTCGACGGATAAGATTGGAACACCATCAGGTAAGACAGATAATTTATAATCATGAGATTGTTTATCAAAAGTTAAGAAATCAGGAATTGAAACAACCCCAACTTTAAGACCTTCTTCAGATTGTAATTTTTTAGAAGCATCAACAGCTAATGAAACTTCAGAACCTGAAGAAACAATGATTAAATCTGGTTTATCTTGTTTAACTAAAGTGTATCCACCTTTGATAGCATTTTCAATAGTTGAACCTTCTAATTGAGGTAAATTTTGTCTAGTTAAAGCAATAATAGATGGTGTAGATGTAGATTCAATTGCTTTTAAATAAGCAGCAGAAGTTTCATTACCATCAGCTGGTCTCCAAACTGATAAATTTGGAGTAGCTCTAAAATGAGCTAAAGTTTCAATAGGTTGATGGGTTGGACCATCTTCACCTAAACCAATTGAATCATGAGTAGCAACCCAAATAACAGGATGATGAGATAAAGCTGATAATCTAACTGCACCGGAAGCATATGAAACGAAATTTAAGAAAGTACCACCAAAAGCTTTATAATTGGCACCAAAGGCAGCAATACCATTCATAATAGCACCCATACCATGTTCTCTAACCCCATATCTAATATATCTACCTGAATAATCACCTAAACCAGTAGAAGGAGGTTGGAAATCAACATCATCTTTAACTCTAGTTAAATTAGAAGGAGTTAAATCAGCAGAACCACCAATAAGTTCAGGAAGATGAGAACTAATAGCAGTTAAAACTGATTCGGATAATTTTCTAGTGGCTACAGCACCATCAGTAGGAGAATAAACTGGTAATTGTTTAGCCCAATCAGTTGGTAATTTACCATCTAATCTTCTTTGAATTTCATTACCTTCTTGAGTATATTTAGATTTATAATCGGAAAATAAAGATTCCCATTGTTTTTGATATTGTTGATTTTTAGAAACAGTTTCATTTAAATAATCAGTAACTTCTTTTGGAATAATAAAAGATTGTTCTGGATCAAAACCAAATCTAGTTTTCAATTGTTTGACATCATCAGCTTTTAAAGGAGCACCATGAACTCCATGAGTACCTTGAATTAAAGAACCATAACCAATGGTGGTGGTTAATTTAATTAATGTTGGTTTATCAGTTACTTGTTTTGCTTGTTCAATTGCTTCACTAATAGCTTGTAAATCATTATTAGCTTCGGTAACATGTAAAACATTCCAACCATAAGCTTCATATCTTTTTAAAACATCTTCGGTAAAAGCAACTGCGGTTGATCCATCGATAGAAATTTGATTATCATCCCAAAAACAAATTAAATTACCTAATTGTAAATGACCGGCTAAAGAAGAAGCTTCACTTGCAACCCCTTCCATTAAACAACCATCACCTAAGAAACAATAGG
Organism: Suzukiozyma pseudoglaebosa; assembly: GCA_030705115.1. NCBI lineage: Eukaryota > Fungi > Ascomycota > Pichiomycetes > Serinales > Debaryomycetaceae > Suzukiozyma > Suzukiozyma pseudoglaebosa. Next base: position 638 of record JANIWI010000129.1, on the reverse strand, counting down.
TATAAGCATCCAAAAGTGGAAAATCGGGTTTATTATAAGTGGCACCAAATTGTTTTTGAGCAATTGCTAAACCAACAGCATTACTAATACCTTGACCTAAAGGACCAGTAGTAACATCAACTCCAGGAACATCAAGAGCTTCCGGGTGACCGGGAGTTTTTGAATTTAATTGTCTAAATTGTTTTAAATCTTCCACTGATAAATCATACCCATATAATACAAGTAAAGCGTATAATAATGCACAAGCATGACCATTAGATAAAACAAATCTATCTCTATTAATCCATTTAGTATCTTTAGGATTATGTTTCATGTGTTGCCAGACAACATGGGCGGCTGGGGCCAACCCCAAGGGGGCCCCAGGGTGGCCCGAGTTAGCGGTTGAAACAGCATCAACGGCTAACAACCGGATGGTATTGATTGTTTTGATATCAATGTCACTATAAGGCATGGCTACAACTAAAATTGATTGATTGATTAACCCAAAAAGAAAATTTAAATTTTTTATCTGGATATGTTGTAGATTTAAATGTTGAACCGCTAAATGGAAAACTACCAAAAAAAAAAAAAAAAAAAAAAAAAAAAAAAAAACAAAAAAAAAAAAAAAAAAAAAAAAAAAAAAAAAAAAAAAAAAAAAA
>JANIWI010000012.1:0-19148 GCA_030705115.1 Suzukiozyma pseudoglaebosa | reverse complement strand
TAATAAAAAAATGTCGTCGAGTTGGGGAATGAAGATAACTTGATGAATTGATTAAATGAATTGATTCGATGAATTGATATTTCGTGAATTGTATTGAGATTAAAAATAAATTGGTTTATCCTTAAAATACTTATTATGTAAAAATAAAAACCAAAATAAGCCCACCGCGGGACTTGAACCCGCAATCATTACCGCCGGAAGATAACACCTTAACCAATTAGGCCAGGCGGGCTCGTTTGTACAGGAGAAAAAAAGAAGGTAAATACATCAAGTAGAAAGTAGAAGTAGAAGAAATAGAAGTAGAAAGTAAAACAAGTAGACGAAGAACAAGTAGAAGTACAAAGTAGAAAATGTAGTAGAAGAAGGAAGTAGAAAAGGTAGAATAAAAATTCTATTAAAGATCAAGTAGAATAAAGATTACATTAATGCTTTTTTTTTCTAGTTTCATTACTTAAATGTATATGTTTCCTGTTACATAACAATGTATTTAATTAATACTTTCTATTTCGCTTGGTAAATTAATAGTAATATATATTGATCAATTGACTTATATTGATTCTGAATTAGAGCAAGTTTTCTGGTTTCTAGTTTTATTGATCTGATCATTATGGTTTGGTTAACATTATTTAGCTGCAAAATTCAACTAAATAGTGATTAATATACTGCTAAATCACAAGATTTTCTCCCGAAAAATTACACAGGTAATTATTGAAACTACCAGTTTTATTTAATAACTTGAAAATCTTGATTAATTCCAATTTTTACCTGTTTAATTCTAATTTTTAATGATTGTTTGGTTTTTATTTATGGAGCTAAATTTTAATTGAGGAGATGAAAATTGAGAAAATCAATCATCATCATAGTTTAACTCTATTTTTTAAATTAGAGCTAGTACTACTATGAAATCGTTATATATAACTGTCGGTTTAACCACAAGACTCATTAGATCTTCAAATGTGGGTATATTTAATCAATTGGTGTTGAAATCATTATCAAGTACTAAATCTACTGGCATCAATTTCTCAAGATCATTACATCAAAATTCAACCATACCTTCAATTTATAAACAAATACAATCTAATAAGTTGTTTTCAACAAAAACAGCACCTCCTCCACCACCCCCACCACCACCAACACCCACCGATAAAAATGCTAAAGGTAAAAGAATATTGAATAGAATTACTCGAGCATTTACATTCTCATTTGCAACTGTTTTGGTGGTAGTCGGAACTGGTATTGCTTTGTTGGTGGTATATCTAATACTTTCGGAGTTGTTTTTACCTACTGGGGATACTAGGACATTCAATAAAGCCGTCAATTTGGTTGAAAAAAACCCCCAAGCTCAACTGGCCATGAAGTTTGAACCTGGTTCAAGAATAAAAGCTCATGGTGATTCTCACGGTGGAGGTAATTGGGTTAGAAATAGACCAGTTCACGGTTTAAGATCTAAAGGAAAAGATGGCAAGGATCATTTACTAATGAAATTCCATGTTAAATCTGATGCGGGAATACATGGTACTGTGGTTTTAGAACAAGTTGATAATTCTTATTGGTCTTCTGAATTTTCATATATTGCTCTTGATATACCAGGTCACAAGAGAATCTGGATTATTGAACCCAAGTGGAAGTCAAAAGATTATGTTCCCAAATTAAATGGTAATTCTGGATTTTTGGGTTTAAAATGGGGTCCTAAGAAGGATGAGTAAATCAGTAAAATTGAAATTGAAACCAGATTGGATAGATCATCTGTACATAAATACCCCTACGCAAAATTCTATTTAAATCTTCATCTCAAGTCTATAGACTTTACATTATGAAAAAAATTAAAGTAAAATTAATTAATTATATAATACAATGTAGATTATTCTATAAAATTCTTTGAAGAATTGTAAATTCTTTCTTACCTTTACACTCAATCATATAATATTCTCCGTTTTCAGCTTTGAGTAATAAACCAGCTTTACCAATTCTTTCGAATATATTATGTTTATCATCTTCTTCAATAGACCAAATAAAATCTTCTTGAGAATTGGATTGCATATTATTTAATATTAGATTGAGGTAATTTCTATCTTGGTTCTTTACCAATTGAATTGAGAGTGAATACATCGACAAAACTTGCCATGCATCTGGATTATTGATCTGGTCATAAGTGTTATTTAATCTTTGTAATCGAACCATCATATCTTCAACTAGTGTTACACTTTCCTTATTGCCCGTGTTATTGTTGGTCTCCTTACTATTTAAATTCTCATTTGCTGAATTAGATGATTGAGAACTTACAAGATTGGAATGTGATAACGAATCACCATAAGTACTAATACTAGACAACGTAGAAGATTTGCTTTGCATAACACTATTCATGGGTGACATTATTGTAGCATTGGATGAGCTGGATTTAAGGCTTTTATCATTGCCTGAAATCGATTTAATTGCCAAGTCGAGGTTTGTAGTAATTTCATCCAGTAAACCATTTTTACATCTTAGTGTGATAATCAGCTTTTCCGCTGTGATTGAATTTATACCAGAAAGTTGCACATCTAGCGATGTGGATTGTCTAACACCACAGTCGTTCAAGTCAAGAATTAGAATAGGTTCATCAAATTCACCAACTTCCTCAAAAGCAATGATCCAGCCTTTTCTAGTTTCGTGATCCACGACAATCTTTATGAATAAGTTTTCGTTAACTGTTATCATCTCCCATTTACCGTATTTTTGTTTCCATTTAGATATTTGCATAGCTTTTGGACTTGTTTGTGAAATATATACATCTTCCGCGTCGTTGATTTTGTCTTTTAAATCTTTTGGAATTTCTAAGCCGCTTTCAACTGCATCTTGATTGATAGTAGAGACTGAGCTGTTTTGAGAATTTTGCTTGAAAAAGTAAGTCGAAGTCGATGATGGTAATGCAAAAGGTGATGGAAGTTGTGAGTATGACTTTTGTTTTTCATAGGAACTAGAACCAGAACCAAAAGTAGCAGCTTGTAAACCGTCGGCTTCCGGAGCCTCAAGTTTTGTGTTAATCCTTAAGTTTTTACTATTCTTGGTTTGTAAAGGAGTTTGTGAAGCATGATCTGCAATTGCAGGGGAATTGGATTTAGAAGATGACTTTCTGAACAAACCCAAAAATTTTCTTTTAGATTTTTTACTTGATGCACTGTCAACTGAAGTTGTTGATCCATTGGCAAGTTCTGCCAAGTTCATGACACTGAAAGTTGGTCGATGCGATGATCCAAATTTTGTTATGTCTATCGATGACCCTGTTGACAATTTATAGAGTGTAGAGGGGGGAGCCAAATTGGAGATAGATCGCGATTTTTCCAGATCGTGGATATTCCCGGAAATCGATGGTGTTTTATGTGCCAGATTTTGTTTTTTTCCTTCAATCAATGATGCCTGCTTCATCGTAGTAGATGGTTTGCTGAGTGTATGTTCATCATTTTTATTCTCTACTTTTTTCTTTTTTAAATCACAAATGTTCTCATCAGAATAACTAGAAATTATCGATTCTGGAGAAAATTCTGAATCTGAGTAATTATTTTCTGTGTGAGATGAAGATTGGCTATCTTGAATTAAACATGCAGAGTATGAATGACGTGGAGTTCCTTCTTGCTTAAGCTCTGGAATTAATTCATTGATTTCATTTAGTGAACATTGTGAAGTTGTCGAAATTACCTTATTGACAATTTGCATTGATTTGGTTGGGCAATCTGAGGAAATATTTGAATTTAATGAAACACTGGATTTTCGTCTTAAAGTGGGTAAACCAGTCGATTGACTATCATATTTTTGAGTTAAATCAGGTTGACTTGCATTGTGACTATATTTTGGTCTAGGTGGTGAGTTGAGTGTATGACCGTGAGATCTCTCCGTTAATGTTGATGGTAAAGAATTGCACGATGTATTAGAAACCATGATTCCTAGGCCATTCATTTCTGCTTTCTTTTGAGAATGGAAGTCCGAATTAATTGGATTGTTTTTTAATGAATATGGGAATATATTTGTTAATTTATCGTACCATAGTTTCAAAACTCCAAGATTGCTTGGGGTACTATTTATAATTAATTCACGACTAAGTTTATTGAATGTGTAATCAATTGGAGTTAATACGATGGATGAATTGAAAAAGTTAACGGAAAATTCATTGATTCTAAATGGAGGGTAAATTAAGGATCGAAAATCTTCCTCAATCGCAAGGATAGCCAAAGCGTTATAACTTCGATGATGATTACTTCTTTGTTCAGAAGGATCAGATAAATCGAGCAAGCAAAGTTCAACCAATTGATTAGTATTATTATTTATGAAGAACACTTCCATTTCAGTTCTATCTACTATTTGATTCAACTTAAAGCATGAAGATACCAGCTGTTGACCATCAAACGATTTAATATTATTGAATTTAATGGTATTTAATCGTTTAAACTTCAATTCCTGATAAAAATTTTCAATAATGATTTCAATACTTCTTTTTAAGTTAGAAATTTCGTCAATAATAAACGGATTTCGTAAGTAATTCGTGCAACTTACCAAGAACTTGACATAATTCTGGCAATTTAAGATTGGATTAATAAAAGTATTAAACTTGTCACCTATTATATCTGGGTCTATACTATCAATATTTCTGAGTATATTATTAAACTTCTCAAGTAACTTTATAGTGTCATTTTTTAACCATAGAATAAATTCATTAACAAAGTCTTTGAGAATTTCTTTATCATTGAATTTCTCTTCAATCGTTTGCTTTAAACAGTTATTCAAAAGACCTAACAATTTTGAATTTTTTGTAAACAAACCTCGAATTATGACAGATATATCTTTAATGTTTGGTTTTATGAATGATAAAATTTCAATTAAATAATTATTTTGATGTGTTTCCGATGCTAACAAACTCGACAATAGTGTTTGTGGTGTAACGATATTTTCATTAGGACTACTGGTGGTAATAATATTAGTAGATGTTATTGGAAGTGGAGCTGTTGGATGATATTTGATAGGATTAGAAAGTGCAACTGTATTTGGAGGTAAAATTGTATTGGAATTAACCACTTTATGAGGTATGATTGCAGTTCGTACCACAGTTGTGTTAGGATCTACCATTGCATTGGAGTTACCTTGAACAGTTCTATTAAGTGATGATTTATTGAGACTTGTTGGTTTCCCTGAAGATAACATCAATGATGGAGATGACTTGGTTGAAGAACAAGCCAGTTTCCGATGAGTGGCTGGGTCTATAATTGTGAAACCAGGTTCAGTTTGATACATAACAACAACAAACCAAAATGCTTAATATTTATCAATAACGTTATAGGAAAATCAAAAATGCAAGCAATTAATTAGTGAATTCAAAGAGTTTATATGGGAAACACGGCAAATTTAATGCTATTTCAATATTCCAGTAGTACATATTCTCATTACTCCAAGCAATCATGATGAAAAATTCACCCAATCGAGATAAATTTATTTTTTACGATATTAATGTAACTTTTTTATTAATCGTGTCAGCGCGCCATCCCTTCGCTATTTTAAAAAGGGTTCACTAAGTTATGAAAGTGAAAGTAATTGAAGGGAACCACATTGAATGGTAAAGTTAGGTTGATACTTTGTAATCTGATGAAGCTTCAAGAATACATTGTCATTTCTTACAAAAAAGTTATTTCCTTTTAATTTCTTTAGGTATTTACGCGTTCATCATGAAGGGGTTTAACAATGCAGGGAACTATTTCCAAATTGGTATATATGGTTTACTAATTTGGCATTTTGGTAATAGTTTTTCAATCAATAGCAGATGTCTTAAGCATTCATATAATCAATGGCTTTCAAATATCGACACTCACAATCGTCAGCAAATAGCCATCAGCTTTTATTGTTCATACTTTATAGATATCGATAAAATCAAATACCAGGATTTTGTGATGATTTATTACCGTTTGTTAAAAGGGAAATTCAATTACATCAAAATATTGACAACAGTAATATACTTGATCAAGATTCTAAAGTTTTCAATGGCTAAAGGGTGCTGAATCCCATTTTTGACGGAAAGAACGGTTCAGGAATCTGCAACTCATAATAACACGGTTATATCTCTTAACCTCGCCATCAAGGAAACTTTTTCACTTTTGATTCTCACTGCTCTATCACTTTACAACTATTGTGATACATATGTGCAGTAATATCTTTTCTATTACTTAGCAATTTCTCTGGAATTTCTTTGACCGTTTTTAGTTAATTTTCTACCACTTTTCGAGTGGGTTTTTTTTTTGTATGATTTTCATTATCAATTTTCAACCACTTTTCGAGTGGGTTTTTTTATATGGTTTCCATTATCAATTTCTATCGTTTTCAGGTCAGTATTCTCGAGTGATTATCCAATCCAAAATATTATTTAATCCTTGACCAGTTTTACCAGAAACCGCTTCAACATGCCATTTATCCAATTGAGGAATTTGCTTTTCAAGACATAATTCTTGTATGACCATTGATTTAATTGATTCTACTTGATTTGAATCAAGTAAATCAATCTTATTTATGACAATCAAGAGATATATCCCCACGAGTCGATCTTGTAGTATTACTTTTGATTTCAATTCCTGATATGATTCATTCAATCTTTCTAGACTAGCACTATCAATGACCCATATAACTACATTAGTTTTATCAAAATAATTACTCCAAAAATTCCGTAAACTTACTTGACCGCCAATATCCCACACATTCAAGATATAATCTTGATAAAAAATGCTATTGATCTGAAACCCCATAGTCGGCGATACCTCCTCTACATTCTCCCCTAGTATCTGTTTGATTATGGTGGTTTTACCACTGTTATCAAGTCCAAGTGTTAATACCCGAATCTCATTGTCTTTGAGTTTTTGCTTCCTAATTATAGTCAATAATCCCATTGGCAACTTAAAATCACAACCTTACCCTCTCCCCAGTACTACTTACACCTATATACACCTAAATACCTTTGTTGGTTACTTGAATTCAAAGCTGTCGCTTGAAGAAATCAAATGTGTTAATTGGTGATGATTGAAGTCGCAGCCAAAATCTGGTTCCCAGATTTTGCTTGTAAAATCACAATCACGAGAATGGCGGGATGAACGATGATAAGAAAAAGGTACAGCCGTTGATATTCGAGTTTGTTGGTAAGAAAGCTGAGTCGAGGTTGTCTAGTGGTTCAAATTTCATTGATTTAACTCGAGAATCCGATGATTTGATCGATTGTGTAATCTTGTGTCCTATATGTGGCGTTGATATTAGTTGCAACTTGCCAAATGATAGAAATAGACATGTTGAACTATGCTTGGACCGTGATACGAACAGAAATACACACGTTGAATCTAGTTTGGACCATAATATGAGCAGAAATCGGGATTTGAAGCGAAATCGTCATACTAATGATACTAATGATGTCAAAGATGCTAGAGTGAAAATCGGTAAAAAGCCCAAGCTTTTACCAATTGAAAAGGAAAGATTAAGTTATATTAATAAGATAAGTTGTAAAGTTGCTGACAAATCTAAGGATCAAATTCAATTGAACCTGGTTGCTGTCAAACACGAGGATAGTTTTCAATTGAATGTTGCTGAAGGTTTGAAACAAGGTTCAAATGTTGATCCATCATTATCCCTGTTAGATGATCCCATCAAACCACCAACTAGTATCAATAGTAATGGTTTCAAAAGAAAACCGATTCCAAGTTTGAAAATCTTGTCATTTCCAATAGATTCTTCAACTAATTATGAATTATCTGTAGACGCTTTTAATTATGCTCCTCATCCTACCATAAATCAATACATATTGACTCATTTTCATGGTGATCATTATGGTGGAATTTCCAAGAAATGGGCATACGAAAGAATATTTGGTCTGGGCGACTGTGATTACTCCGATTCAAGTAAATATCAAAAAATTATTTACTGTACAAAAATTACTGGCTGTTTGTTAACACTTCGATTCAAAATAGATTCAAGATTTATCAAAAAATTAGATTTTGATTCTAGATACCTAATTAAAAAATTCAATCCAATAAATTTGAATAATGATGAGCTACCTGATGGTGGGTACAAAAGTGACGAAAATATACCTGGTGTATATGTTACTCCAATAAATGCAAACCACTGTCCAGGAGCTGCAATTTTTTTGTTTGAATCGATATCATTAACTGGTTACAATTATTATAGCTTGCATTGTGGTGATTTTCGAGTAAATAAAGACATTTTGACCCATCCATTACTAAAGCGATTTTCAATTGAAGGTGGCGATACTATGTTGAATAATGTCTACCTTGATACTACCTATTTGTCACCAGAATACACTTTTCCCAAGCAAGAACTAGTCTGTGAAGCGGTTGCTCAAATGTTTGATGATTTGATTGGAGAAGAAAATCAACAAAACTTATTCTCAACCTGGTTTGGAATAGTAAAGCAATCTCGAATAACGGATTTCATAACAAATCTGAAAGCATACAAGAAAAAAAAGAAGAAGTTTTTAATACTTGTGGGGACCTATTTGATTGGAAAAGAGAAATTGGCGATTGCAATACTGAAAAAATTGAATTGTCCAATTTACATTCTGAATATCAAAAGTAGGAATGATAAAGTAGAAATTATTAAAAACTATGAAGACGATTTTTTAAATTCTGCTATCATTCATGACGATATTGCGGATAATATAGATTGCAGTTGTGTTATACATTTAGTGCCCATGAATATTGTTGGTACAATTAAAGAATTGAGTAATTATTTTAACCATAATAGATATTTTGAAAGTTTTGAACGATGTGTTGGATTACGGCCAACAGGTTGGTCTTTTGCAAATAGATGGGCTAATTATCAACCAGATTTTTCGAATGACGAAACTAGTTTAAAAGATTTGATTAATATTTTAAGTACTTGCCAACCATATTCATATTCTAATGATATTCTTCCACAATCACCAAGTTTTGAAGTTGCTAGCAGGAGAAAAGATAAACAAGAAAGTGAATTGTATCGAATATATTCCTTACCATATAGCGAACATTCATCATATCGAGAACTATCATATTTTGGAATTTTCTATAAAATCCATAAAATAATACCTACTGTGAATTTTGAAAATGAAGAATCTAGAATAAAAATGGCTGCTGCTATAAGATTATGGGAGTTGTTTCGGAAAATTAAGCTAAAGAGGCAAGAAGCAAACTCTATTTCAAAGGATACATGTAATTCAGTCATGAAAATTAGTTTAAATAATTTTTAAATGTTAAGCAAAATTGATTATATAGTTTTGAGCTAATGTACAGAAGTCCTCTATCAACATACACTACTATAAATTATGTTAGCTTTGTTTTAGCTTGGGCCGTAGCATCATAATGATTCAAAACTTGTTCACATTCAATACCTACACAATTAGACCATTGCACCACGAAATCACCATCTTTGTAAATCTTATTATCGGATTTGCTAGCTCCAGGATCTTGCTGTCTAGAGCAAATTGATTTTGCAGGAACAATTGCTGTCTTAGACAATATAAAAGGGTGCCATTGTAAGATATGAGTTATTGCCGAATCAGGACCATAAGGGAAACTCATATAATTTAAAAACAAATTATCACCCCAAGATTCCAATATTGCTTTACCAATAACATCATTTTTGATTAAGAAGGAGACAGTCTCAATCTTTGTATCAGATTGAGTTAAGATTAATCTAATTTCTTCAGCTTTTGAATTTTTCAATGTTTTAAATGAACCATCGCCAGGAATAAGTAGCTGATCGCGTTGAATTATTGGGTCAAGAATATCAGGATTCAAAATGTAAGCATTCATATCAATTGATAAATCCATAATCAATGCGTCTTCATCAAGGTACCAGAACCATTTAGCTTTTGGAAATGCAAACATGGCTGCTCTTAAACAATATAATCTAACCCATTTTCTTTTATCTTTATCATTTAAATAACTAAACGAGTTTAGTACTGGTAAGAATTCTTGATACCATCTTACATAAATCCCATAATTTTGACCATGAGCATAATTGACCCGATTTTGAACAATTTTTACTAAGGCTTCGAATGAATACTTTTCAAAATCAATTGCGGTCACCACAATTAATTCAGGATAAGATGATGATTTCTTAGGCTTATAAACGTACTTATCCTTATTCTTGAAGAAATTTTTAGCCTTGGCTAAGTTACTACCAGCATTTTCATCATCTTCACGTAACTTTTGTGCATTAGCATCTACATCGTCATAATAATTATATGATCGAATCAAGGTTTTTTCAATTTCAGGGAAATTCGAATCTCTAACTTTGATCTCTTTAACTAAGTTCTTCGTCCCCAATTCTTTCAATAAAGACGCATGTTCAATCTTGGGATAAATATATCTTGAATTGGTTTCTATGATTTGCTTACTAGTATAAGGATGCGCCGGTGGATATTTCTCCTGTCTGTGACTTGAATGCAACAAAGTCCATCTGAATGGATTCACATAAATCAAAACAATCAATATTATTGTAATAATTATTGGAAATCGTTGTTTATGGCCGCTTCTACTAAAACTAGCAGGTAATGGAAGATATCCTTTACTAGTCTTATTCTTTGGTTTGAGAGTATTCTGCTGGCCTCCAAACATCTGTAGAAATCCCCTTATAAACGTGTAGTCTGTCTAATTCTATGTTGTTTAAGTTGTAGTGTAGTATTTTTTATTGAGATCAAGGCAAAGAAAAATTTATACGGCTGGTGCTAGATTTACTAATTGGACAACACCACGAAAACCGAATAGTTTAGGGGCGTGTTTTATCGATTCAATAGATACAGAAAATGATTCTGATTATTATCATCTAAGAAAAATTCTATACTGTTTATATATTTATGGTAATAACACAAATTTAATAATGTTTTTTTTTTCTTTTCTTCTTTTTTACAGAATTAGGAGCATAAATAAGGAAATAGATTAAATTAGTAAATAATAGTTTGACAAAAAAAAGACTCACTTTGTTTCTTGATTAATTCTTTCTTCAATCACTTGTAAAGCCACTTGTCTTCTTCTTTCAGCAACAGAAGAAGCAATTGATTTTGAAGCTTCATTAGAAATGTTTTGTCTGTGTTGGGCTCTTAAATTGGATTGTTCAATGATATCGTCATTGAAAGGTTTAACAATTCCTAAGAATACTGAAGCTTCATAAATAGCATCAAAAACCATTCCAAGGAAAGGTTTTGTGAAGGTTGGGAAAAATTCCACCAACTTGAAAGTATCGGAAGCATCACCAGTGATTATGGTGGTGTTTGTAGAATCACCATTAGCAGTGGTGAGTGGTAATAAAGGATCACTGGAAAAAGATTGATAGAATCTCAAATAAATATAAGAAATGAAAAAACTATTAATTGATGGTAAACCAGGATACAATGAATTTGAAATCAAAGTTGACCATAAACCAACAACAATTAAGGCAACAAAACATAAATGTTTAACTCTGAAATTAATCATGCCTTGAAATAATACTATATTATGTTCAGGAATCAATTGTTTCAAAACGACTAAAAATCCAAAATAATAGGAAATTCCACCACCTAATGGGATATCCATCGCAGTAGCATCACCTCGACCTATATTAGTAAGAATTGTAACTAATACAGTCATCAAATTAGTCAAAGAACCACAAATCAACACGAATTTAACTACTTGTTTCCAATCCCAAAAATTTTCAATATATTTTGAACAAGTATACAATACCAATCCCGATATTATAAATGAAATTGTGGAAATTTCAGCAAAGATTGCAGTTGCAATCACCCAAGGATAATAAATAGTTGATCTTGGTATCAATTGCAACATTGGTACCTGAATATCATGAAATTTGATATCATTACCTTGTTCAAGTAAGGTACGATATGCTTGAACTTTGATAAAAAAAATCAATCCTGATACCGTGAATAAACAACCAAGCAACACTTTGGATGAACTAGGAACCGTCAATGTATTCATTACTGCCATTGGTAAATAAGAAATAATTTTGCAATCTTACAATCTATAAAAATTAAACTTGACAGCTAACACGATTTGAAATTATTTTCTACCTAACAAAATTTCCAAGAATTACAATAATGAATAAATGTATATAAATTATCCTTAATATAACTATATGTATATAAATACACTAAAAATCAAATCAACGTAAAAAAAAAAGTTGAGTAGCCAGTGGTTGAACCAGTGTGTTTAATTGATTCAAAACTCCAGTCCGAGCTTAACCATTCAGTTGATGGTTTGTTTGGACCAGTATCATTGTTGGAGTAGTTTCTTGGTTGGAATAATCCATTAGCAAAACTTGGTAAATCTGCGGTAATACTATTCAAATTAACATAATTTGATGCAACTGAAGGACCAACAATAAGAGCGACAAAAATAATTAAGATTCCAAAATACAAAGTACAATATTTTCTTACCATTCTCTTTCTTAATCTGGCTTGTTTCAAAGAATAAATTGGAGGTCTAATTAATCTTGATGGTTTTAACCAGAATAACATCATTGAATGCCATCTATCAACAAGTGGAATACATAAGATTGGTAATTGAATGAATAAGATAATATGAGCTAAAACAAAATCACCAGCAAATTCTGACATTTCAATAATTTTAGCCACAAATTCTCTAGCAGGTTGGGTAAAAGCCATATAACCCATACCAGTTCCATACCATTTACCAGTCCAGAAAGCAGTATTAGCTTTATCATGTTTAAATTCTCTAGTTAAACAGGTTAATGTTAAGAATTTGAATAACAATCTTTCAATATATATCATAGTTGCAACTCCTAATAACATTCTAGCAAAGTTAAATCCTTGTAATACCCACATTACTATGAAAAATATTAAATGAACAACAACGGCACATCCATGAGCAACACCTGCAAGAACAGCACCAGTTTTTTTACAACATAATCCCAACATTGGACCAGCACAACATGCTAAAGCAACACATACCCCTAATACAGCAATATTAATCACAACTGGTGCAAGAGCACATATTATAACTCTTAAAACCGAATTAACAGGTACTGGACTAGTAGATCCTTGATATTCAATAGTATATTCAATAACCCCGGTTTGAGCATTAATATAAGTATACGCAACAAATAAACCAGCAGTATATATCAAACTTGGAATAAAATCGGAGAAGATGATATTCGATCTATGAGCTCTTGTAGCATCACCAGCAGCTTTTTCAGATTGATCTCCAATTAATTTACGTTTGAAACCAGTGATACGAGATCTTGATAATCTAACATAACCAATCCAAGAATTTCTGTGCCATTTAGTGTTACCTCTAGATAACCATCTGATGAAATCACGGTAATCAATGAAGAAATCTTCTCAAGCAAATTGATGAGGATTGAAAATAAATGGTGAGAGAATTAATGATGATAATGAAGCCCAGAACCATAATAATGGTGCTTGCCAATGTGCAACCGTACCGAACAATAAAATCAAAATTAATCTTGCACCCATATAAATAGATGAATCAGCAAATCTTGAATATAAAATCGAAAATGGAATTCTGGAAGTAGCAAAACCTCTACCAGTTGAAATATATCTAGCACCACCAACAGTTAAATCGGTGAAAATTGAAGAAGCATAAATTTGAGCAACGAAAACTTCAAACATTGGTGATAATGAAATAAAATGACAAACAAATCTATGGAATGCTTTGTAAACACCTCTTTCAATTAATTCTTGAACAACTAATGGAATAAATGAAATAAAGAACACAATGAAAATCGATAAAGTATAACGTCTAATCCAATCAACTGCTGGAGCAATGTTATAACAACCAAATGGATACAAAACATCAGTGATTGGAATGTCTTTATTATAAGAACAAGCAATTGCTTCGTGAGCTAAAGAATTCAAATTAGCTAAAACTAAAATGAAAACTTGTAAGGATAATTGAATGAAGATATTGTTAATATGGAAACCTGGATGACCATAATAGAAAGATAAGAAACGATCTAATGGTAATTGAGTTGATAAGTAATAATATTCTCTTGACAACATTTGTTCACCCATACCAGCACCAATTTTAGTTGTGAAATTCAAAATTGAACCAAAACCCATATCTCTACCTTTACCACATTGGTAGTATTCACAATGCTTTATTTTACCACCTCTTAACATCGCATTCATACCTGCATAAATATCTTCGTTAAGATGTAAACCTTTTTGAGCTTTAGAAACACCACCTCTAGTCAACATAAAAGTTGCATTCAAGAAATCAGGATGTCCATAATGTAATTTACCACCAATTTGAGCTAAAGTTCTTGCGAATAATGTACCAAAAGTTTGTTCCTTACCAGCAGCCACGTCACCTAAAACACCTGAATTTTCAGAGAAAATATATTCTCTGGCACCTAAGAAGGCAACAGGGTAATTTTTTTCTTCTTTACTATTCTTCAAGTTTGGAGCATAAGGATTGACATGTTCGACATTTAATTCTTCGAATTCAGCTAAGACAGATCTAATCTTAAGACATTCTTCTAAATAATTATCTTGATTCGCATCAATTAATTGAAGATATTCACCTCTATGGAAAATAACAGCATGATTTTGATTATCAGATTTACCATCACCCAAAATTGGGTTACCAGATAATTGAACTCTAAATTTAGGACGTCTTCTACCATTTTCAAGCATTTCACAATGACCATCAATCAAAGCGGAATAAACTCTAGATTCTTCGTCCTCGTTAAGAGCTGGTTCTTCATCTAAGTAAGCAATTTGTAAATCAGGGTAAGCACGTAATAAAAATTCAGCATTTTCCATTTCATCATCTTTAAATTTAGATAATCTTTGCATAGAAACCAAAAATCTAAATTTTCTTCTGGCCATCTTTTCTAAAGCTAATTCTAAACCTTCTGGATCTCCACCAAAATACTGAACTAACTCAGGATTTTCAACACGATATAACAATTTAATAGCTCTTGCATAATTCATAAAACCAGAAACAGTTCTATACAATGTTTGGGATCTTAAAGAAGCCCAAATTCTTGTTCTTAAAGTATATTCTGGGGCAGCAGATTTGAAACCAATACAGTAAAATGGTAAATCATCAATTTTCGATTTCAATCCATCTTCAGATAATTTTTCTGGATCATCACCTTCTTCATAGGCAGCAGTTTCTTCAGCCAAAATTTTGGTATCCTTAACAAAACAATCCCATTCGACAGGATGTAATTGTTTCAAATACTCTAATAATGTAACTCTGGAATATTGATCATCTTCTCTAATGATTTCTCTTAAAGATAACAAAATCTTTTCTGAATAATGAGGAGTGAAAACGGTAAAAGTAGGCATGTTGTCAACAGGTAATGGTTCTAAGATTGGAGTAGCTAATGATTGGGCAAAAAATGAAATTCTTCTTTCAGCTTCTGAGTTTCTTGGGAAAAATTCAGTATCAAAATTATTATCATCTTGACTAACAAAGAAAGTTGGTGCTCTCAAAGTACGTTTACCTTCAATTTCTGATGGAACTTGATGGTACAACAACTTTTGAACATGGTCAATAGCCAATAAATGTTCTCTATACATTGAAATAACAATGGCATTCCAAATTTGTGAAATCAAAACTTTTGGTTTGTATTTAATTTCCATTTCAGTAGTAGCTAAGATTTTAGAATAAATTCTCTTTGGTAATCTTGTGAAAATATTTCTCCATGGAGTCAAAATGGAAATACCCAAGTAAAAGGATCTACCAATTGAGAAGACACAGTTACAAATGATGTACCACATATAAGTATCCAAAAAGAACAATAACAAATCAACCAAGTACATTAATCCTAAAACAATTTTAGCTTGCTGACGACATAAAGTATAACCAAACCAAACTTCACCTTCACATCTCATTGTCATAGTGGATAAATTTCTGATAGGATCTCTAAGAGATAAAGTTAAGAAGAAATAAGATTCAATCAATTTAGCTAAAAAAACCAATACCCACAATAAGTATGACATCCACATATCCAAACCTTTCAAACTAATGAAGTTAGCAGTAAAAGCGTGAGAAGAAAGATATTTTCTTGATCTTTTGTTCATATAACTTGTGAACAACCCACCTAATGGCATCACGGCAAAGAAAACTAATGTAGCAATGGCAATAAAGAAACCAACAATAGAAACAGCTAAAGCGATCTTGGAATAGTAAACAGATTGGGTCCAATAAAATGTAAAAATGATTGGAGCCAAATTTAACACAAGTATACCAACTAAGAAAGCTAATCTTCGTGATAAATGTTGAGCACCAGCCCATTGTCTTGGAACGAATAACCATTCAAATAATGTAGCAAAGATTTGAATACCACAAGCAATGACACCACCAATTGCTGCTGCTGCCCATCTTGAAGAACCTAATGGTTGTTGATTGATAGTTTGTTGATATCCTGAAGTATATAAGGTAGGAGAGTTGTAAGCAGTATACATCCAGTAAATAGTACCATGAATAATCCAAATTCTATTGAAATTGGTAATAAAATGTAACCAAGTTCTAATTTCTTTATAAGTTTTGAAGAAAACATTAGACCATTCAACTTCACCCAATCTTTGGAATCTTTCTTCTTGAGGAATATCAACTAATCTAGTACCATCTTCAAAAATGATTCTAGAAATACCTTCTGGATACCAGAACAATTGATTAACATCATCATAACCAATAATTTGATTGTGATCTTTTTCACGTTTGACAAATCTACCATCATAAATTTCGTAGACTTGAGATCTTAAAAATCTATATAATGGAGTAATCACTCGATTTAAATAATCACCTTCAGGTACAGGTTCTTGACGATTTTGACAAGCTGGTGACAATAAATAATCAAAAGCAGTTTTATAGATAAAACATAAACATTCTGGAGTAAATCTAACTTGATTTGCTTCACCCCATAACAATAAGTATAATGCAACATCTCTAACTCTTTCTTCTGGTGAGAGAGTATTCATTTTAGCTTTCCATCTAATTTCAGCAGCTTCTAAAGAATAATCACCTTCTAACTCATTGGCTAATGCATCAGGATCTTGACCCACATCTTCGACTGCTTGTCTAGCTTTCTTAGATTTTCTTTTAGCTTTTCTTGCCTTTTTACCGATTTTACCTAAATTCATATTAGCATAACCTAAAGAATCATCTAAATCTTGTTGAGAAGCAAAATACCATTTTCTATAGTTGGCATTATCACCACCAATATAATCGGCATGTATACTTAATAAAGCTTGAGCTGGTGACATTCTTGAACTTCTTGAATCTAATAAAGTCATGAAATAATCAAACATATTTCTCATTGAATCTCTTTGAAAACCAAATTTATTTGATAAATCAATAAAAATATCTTCAATATGTTCAATTTTTATTGGAGCTTGAGGATCAGCAGACCAAGCTGGATATGGTAAATTTGAGCTAATTTGAAATTGAGTTGGATCATAACCATTAGCACCATAGATTGGAGTGGATGCTCCACTTGAATTTCTTGGATCACCTCCATAACTCATTTGACTTGGAGTATATTGAGTACCATATTGATCATAACTTGGGGTACCTGGAGTATGTTGACCTCCATTACCACCATAACTAAAATCAGAGAATGCTTCAGGATCAGCATTATAATTTTGTTGATAACCTTGAACATTTGGTGGTAATTGTTGATCTTGATAACCATCAGCATCATATTGTTGATCATGTTGATAGTTCATGTTAGGATCATAGTAATCCTGTTGATTAGTTAGATCAGGTTGATAATAACCATCAGGATGAACTGGTTGATTAGGATCATAATAATTATGATTATTATTATTATTATCGTTATACGACATCTAATGAAGTTAGTATCCTAATAATAACAATTATAAAACGATTGTCAATAATTTCATCGTTCCTTTTTAAGAAAATTCCATCTTCAGTAGCCAAAAAAGAAACTTTTATGCACTCCAAATTTGGAAAATTGAAAAAAACAAAAAAAAAAAATATCATGAATTGGTAATGAAAAAAAAAAAGAAAGAAACCCCTTTGGATTGATATGAAGCAAAGAAGAAGTAAAAAAAAACCCTCAAGTTCAAATAGATGAATATTAGTGAGCGACTTGGATTATGAAAGTGATCAAATTTTCCATATTGTTCTTGAATTTCATGTTATTCAAAAATTTTTTGTACTTTCTTATAATTCTCTTTTTGTATAGATAGTGTAGTACAAAATTTTCAAACAAAAAAAAATTACAAAGTTGCAATCGTTTCCCTGTTATTACTGCTTCAGCAAAACAAATTCATCAGGTTAGGTGTTTAATAATACAATCTAGCAAGTTGTGATTGTTTTTCATGAAAAAGATGGATCTTGAAGAAGATTTACTAGTTTGAAATTAAATTGATGAAATAATTAAGGTTTAGTTAACATGGTGAATAGAAGATGATACAAGGTGTATAGAAATGAGGGTGGTTCCTCATAACACTGTAACAACTGGTATTCCCCCTATATTTGTAAATGTAAAATCCGCGACACAAAACTGCCACTGACGACCTACAAAAACCCATTACTATAATGAAACCAAAACCGAAACCAATGAATCATGTAGTCAATCAGAACACTATTGAGAATCAAAAAGTATTGAGAATCAAAAAGCATCAAAAAGTAAGTCATTAGTCATCAATCAATCAATTAATCAATCAATTAATCAATCAATCTTTCATTCAATCAATTAATCAATCAATCTTTCATTCAATCAGTCAATCATTCATTCATCAATCATTCATCCATCAATCATTCATTCATCAATCAATCAATCATTCATCCATCAATCATTCATCATTCATCAATCATTCATCAATCATTCATCAATCATTCATCAATCATTCATCTATCATTCATCAATCATCTATCAATCATCTATCATTATCATTCATCAATCATCCATCAGTCTAGTTTTCATAGATCAATCGATGAGTTGTTATTTATGTTATTGACGGGGTAAGATATGTATACATACATTCTAATAATCTAAATCAATTATGAAAGAGTGAATAAAGAAAGAAATAAAAATCAGATTTCAACCTCAAATCAATTTGATGTAAAAATGATTTAGTGGTGATTTGAAAAAAATTATTTTATTCGCGTTAATCGTGTTTTAATTTTAGAACACATGTG
>JANIWI010000128.1:0-18477 GCA_030705115.1 Suzukiozyma pseudoglaebosa | reverse complement strand
CATATTAGCAGCAATGCTATAACCATCAGAATCATAAGTTAATTCAGTTTTATTGATTTGTGACATATTTATATTTAATTGATTTAATTATTTAAGTTTGAAACTTGTTGTTTTATCAATTGAACACCGATTTCAACCCATATTTATAGACTAGAGGTTTAGGAGTTCAAGGATGATATGTATCTTCATGCCATCAAGAAATGTCATTTGGATAACTCCGGATATTACCTAATACAGTTATTTCCGTTAATTTCTGGAAATTACTGACTTTGGCAATATTGTGGTCTAAACCAATAGGTTATAACTATGGGATAGATTAATGGAAGCATGACATTAACAATGGGTCAATCTCTATTCCATAATATCTTAAGAGATTCTACAAAATTACCTGCAGCTTGGTCATTTTTGAATACACGTTCAGGACTATGTACTTTATTCGCCGAAGTTATTGCTTTAGAAGTTGTTAATGATTCTTTAACTAGACCGTATATTAATACTCAAGTGTTTGTTAGAAGTTGTTCTAATATATTAGATAAGTTTTAATAAACTATAAATGCATAAAGTTTTCTATACAATTGTGTAAAAGTATAAATCAACACAAAAAGATTTTAATAATTTTCCATAAAAATCTTAAAACACTTGCTATAACCTTATAAATATTAGCAATGACCCAAACGAATCTTAAAAAGATAACAATCATACTCTCCAAAATATAATAAAAGGTTTTGTAATTACCTTCATTCAATCTCATCTTATACTTTGTAGCATCTTTGCTTCCCTCAATTATTCGACTTTCAACAAAAGATTCTTTTAAACGATCAATTCTTTCATCAACTTTACGCACTTCTGATGTCAAAGACGTATTAAGCTCCCCAATAGATCTATCGCTTGTACTTAATAAGTTATCAATCTTGACTGAATGAACATCATTGGTCAAATGTATGACTGCTTGAATCTCATCTGAGAAAGATATGTATAAAGTTTCAAAAATTTGTAAATAATGATCATTAACTCTGACAATCGAATTCATAATTTCTCGAACTTGATTATTTAAAATATTATCTAATTTATCATTAACTTTTTGAGTATAAATAGGGTAAATATTAATCAAGAAATTCCTTTTTAGATTGAAATGTTCTGAAATAAAACTAAAAGTTTTGAAAATCTCATTCAATTCTAAATCTTGTCCTGCAAGAATATTTCTACATTTTTGTTCTTCAATACTTTCGTTTTCACTTATTTCTGGACTATCTTCAGGAGATTTCGTTATCGAATTTATGGACACATTATTAATATTTTCAATAGATTCAATTTTAATTTGAGGAATTGTAATATCATGAGACTGAATATGTTCATCACTAACTTCGTGATCTTTGATTGATACGGGTTTAAAAAATTGATTTTTTAAAGGATTTGATTTGACTGACGTGGAATCGTGTTCACGATTACCTTTATCACCCACGGAATTAGTATCAATCATACTTACTGAATCCTCAATGTTCGATGAAGAATTTGAAGAATATAATTTTTTGGAGTGACGTTTAACTTTATTGGTGATTTTGTGACGCCGAGACTTATGTTTCGACAGCTTTGACAGTTTAGATGAGATAAGTGGATCAGATTGATTACTTAAACTTGAGGAATGATTAGTATTATTGTATTTTTCTCTATCGAGTAATTTTGATTTAATTTGATGACGTTTTTTATGATGTGATTTAGAATCACTAGGATTTGGAACCCAAAGCTGATTTTTTGAATTGACCAATTCATGAATATGATTTGATCTCCAAGTTTTGTCTTGTAATAATTCGTTCAATTCAACAGACCACAACATCTTATAATTTTTTTTAGTTTTGGCATATTTCGAAAAAACATTACATGCTAAAGGTAAAGTTTTAATATTCATTGGTTTTGGGTATTCATGGTATTGAGACCTTAATTTTCGATTTCGAATAATTTGTAAAGGATTATAAACCCCATCTAGACCTTGAATAATATTTTGACTATGTTGACTCTGATACCAATCATATTGACGTTGTAAGTGAACATATTTGATTGCCATCATTGTTTTGACTTTTTCAGCACGAACGAGACTTGATCTCAGAATTGATTTGTGATGCAAATGGTCATGATCAGAAGCAACAGGATCAACAATATTATGATCAGATTTCAACACTTTTCGAGTATCTAAGAAAATTGTTGCTATTTCGTTAGCTTTCTTGATTTCATCTTTAGTATAAGAATTTTTGGGTTCATTTTTAACAATATCATTGGGTTCAATTTTTAAATTAAATTCATCAATAATATTATCATCTAACTGAGAATGTCGTTCATCGACATCATTTGGTGGCGGAAGATTCAGCATAAAACCAGTTTATAACTGTAACAACTTAAACTAACCAGTTTCAACGTTACTCGAGTAAACCCCACGCCGCAACACTGGTTCCTTCCAGCAATGAATTTGCCCTCCTTACTACTTCAAAGACCAGTCCCCTGTGGCAACACAATCGATCAGTAATCCAAGTGCAAGTATGGCACAGCCCAAGGTCTCCAGCTACCTGACGTCAAATTTCAAACCCACAGTAATAAGCAGCCAAGCTTGTCACTTCTACAACACCAAGCAACACACAATAGCTAGCCGAGATCTGGATACCCTAGCTTATCGAATCGTATCTTATGTTTTACTATATGTAACACTATTATTGTGGTATCAGTTGGTTGTAAAATCGACTTTCAAATTTATGGTTATATGCAGGAAACTCAGAAGAAGAAGAGTAAGTAGTAGTAATGGTAGTAATTGTAGTAGTACTAGTTGTAGTAGTACTAGTAGTACTAGTTGTAGTAGTAATAGTATTATTATTATTTTGTTAATCGTAAATGTAGCTTATTATCTGTGCTTTTTCCAAGGTTTTTAGGAATAAAACTGTTATTGGTATTTCAAACTTACATACAACATGTTAACGTCCTTCAAACTCTTTAGAATCCTGTTAAAAACTTGAATCTTGCTACTAATTCTATCATTATAAAATCTGATTTTAACATTTCTTTCATTTGCGCCATTCCATACTTTCAACTTGCAACTTGGGTTACATTTTCTTTATCAACTCCAGCTCCTGATCCGATATACCGAAAACTAGTTTTTGGCATTTACAAATGTTACCTTTTAATTCTACTTTTTCTGTACTACAACAAAATTTATGCTGAAACCCTATGATACCATGCTAGTATGGTACTATTCCAGGATGTGCTCTCAACTGCAAACTCTTGCTATCAAGTTAAACTATTTGTTCCAATAAACTATCACAACTGTAATAACTAAACCTACTACCAATACTACCACCGCCACTACTACCACTCCCACTACCACTCCCACTACCACTCCCAATACCACTCCCACTCCCACTACCACTCCCACTACCACTCCCACTACCACTCCCACTACCACTACATTCTGAGATTTACATAGGTTTATCACTAGCTACATCAATGAGATTGGCCCATGAACATGGTCCACATATAAGCCTAATGGAATAGTGTTTCTTGTTCACGTTTCCATCATTATTTGGTGCCATTAATTTTTTTTAGTCAAATTCATTCTTTCATAGTTAACGAGATTTTTTGAATTATTTCACGATAATTCTATCTACTCACAATCAGTTCAGTACATTATGATTTCCAATCTTCAATCAAGTCAGCAATTGCAAACATACTTGGAGAGTAATCAGTATCTTGTTGCCAACTTCACTGCCGACTGGTGTGGACCATGTCAGGCTATCAAGCCGACATTAGAGGAATTATATGCTCAATGTACTAATATCGAAATTGTCAAAATCAATTTAGACAAATTCCAGGATATTGCTAGTCAATACAGTGTAACATCAATACCAACGTTTATATTTTTTGAAAAAAAATCTGAAGTTGATCGATTAGTTGGTGCTGATATAGCTGAATTAAGGAAAAAAATTTTAAATTTTCAAAATTTAAGTAAGAGCAACAATGGGTTCAGAAATGGGTTGGAGAAACCCAATTCAAGTAAAATATTATCCCAAATTAATCAATTTATCCCTTCGGGATTCTCCACTTTGAATTCAACTATTGATTATTCGGGTTATCAAGTATTGAATCATGATATTAATGATAATATTAAACATGTATTTGATTTATCTACTGATCAAGGAATATCTTCCGATTCTGATTCTCAATTATTGATTTATATTCCTTTATTGAATAGTTGTAAAGTTCACCTGATTATATTGAAATTTAATCAAAATATTGATGAAGATTATCAATTACCAAATTTGATGAAAATTTGGACCAATTTACATCATATAATATCGTTTGATGAGATTGACGTAAATGTGGTTCATGAAGAGAAAATTGATTCTAATGATACCTGGTATATTGTAAAACTAAAATTTGTCAAATTTCAGAATATTACTTCATTAACTTTATTTTTTGATGGTGAAGATGAGGATTTAAAGACTAAAATCGATAAAATAGTCTTGGTAGGTTTAGGTGGTGAACCTTTGAATCAAGGCACTCTTACAAAAGAAGAAAATTAGTTAAAAAACAAACAAACAAACAAACAAACAAACAGAAGTACCAAGAGAACCTATGAATTTCCAATTATATTTGCCGAGATTAAAATCAACATTATTCGAAAGTAAGGAGCATCTATAATACAAGTTCTTTGATCATCATTGAATCTCTAAATTAGTCAAAGTGAAAATTTTATTTAAATATAAACATCACTACCAGTTAAATAAAGCATTGTAGAGATTATAGTTTTTGAAATTCAACCAAAAAAACTCGTACTATAACTTCATATTTTCTATTACAACTTTTCTCTACGTCAGTCGGTAATTCATCGTTATTCATTAGTCCAACTTATATATTTTAGAAATGTCAATTTTAACAAGATGTCATATCTTATGTCAAATTCTACGACAAATCATATGTCACATCTTTTGTCAAATTCTTCGACAAAATATAAAATCAATTTCTATTTGAATTTAATACCTAGAACTATGACATTTTTTGTTATCAACTCTGGCTTTATATCTCACTGGATATTCGCCATTTACTTCTACTGATTGTTTCAATCAATGGCCATTATTTAAACATGTACAGGATTTATCACTGATTACAGGTAAACTCCGATAACACCTAGACCTAAATCGTAAAACAGGTTTTCTACTTTGACTATAAAACGTGGTCATTTAGATTCTAATGCATTGAAAAATATATAAAGTATGTCTATGTTTGCTTCTCTATCTGAGATCAATGATTTTTTTGTTGTCTTTTTTGTTCGTTTTTATCATTTTCAACTTTTGTATAGTTGGTGTGGTTAAATCTGTGAGTAGTTACGTAAGTGATTGGCCCATAAATACAAAAGTATTTACTAAAATATGATTCAATACCACTGAAATTACATTGTTTAAAGACTCAAAGAAGTTGAAACACCTATTTCTTAGTCACTTTTGTTTTATCTCCATGTTTGTTTCATCTCCAAATTGTTACTATTCCATCTTGTTTTACAGTATCATAGTAGTCGCTACACCTTAGTTTGGCGTATGTTTCACCATATTTTACTACTTGTTTCGTCTTGTTTTTACTCTTTCACCGGTATCATCTCTTCATTACAAAAACTATAAATTGGTTGTACTCGTCTCTCACTCCAGTATAGATTTCGGTTCGCCGATAAGTGCTTATTAGTTTCACAGTTTTCTCGCTTGCTTATTCATCTCATACCTACAAACTAAAACCACAACTTGTGCTTATTTTACTGGTTTTTTTTATACTAGAGTTTGTCATACTAGAGTTTGTCATACTAGAGTTTGTCATACTGGTGTTTGTTATACTGGTGTTGGTTTAATTGGTGTTGGTTATACCGGTGTTTGTTTCGGTGTATGGTCGCGCTAGGTAAGGTTAGTAAATGAGAATAACCAATAACTTTTAGGGTAAGGGTAAGCTAGAAAACAGATTCCATCTTGAGTTTTGTTAAATCGGTTTATATTCCGTATATTCCTTTCCCAATTTTCTCCAATCTTACTATAAATTTTTCATCATTTGTTAATTTTTACATTTCACATACTTGAAAAACCGAAACGTTACACAAAAGCCGAAGTGAAAAATTAATATTTCAAGTTCTAGTAAAAGAAACTGAACTGGCAATAATATTTGTTGATAACTATTGAAGCGAAGGTATATTGTGAGTTGATATCGGTTTAAATTGAATAATTTAATAATCATGTCTACCAGTTTGTTGATTCAAAGAGTAATTACTCGTAATTTGAAGGTTATTCGAGTGGCAAGATTTCCTCTAGCACCAAATTTGAATATAATAAGATTGAATAGTAGTCTAAATCAAAACCATGATAAAACTATGATTAAACAGGAAGATATGGTCAAACCAGAAGACCAAGCTGTTATTAAAAAAAATGACCAAAACAGTAATAAAGATAAAATATCTGAACCAAAAAAGACAATCTGGGAAAAGATCAAACATGAAGCAGTTCATTATTGGGATGGAACAAAATTATTAGGTTATGAAATTAAAATTTCTACCAAATTAATTTTCAAATTATTAGCTGGTTATGGGTTAACAAGAAGAGAATCCCAACAATTACAAAGAACTTTTGTTGATGTTGGTAAATTGGTTCCATTTGCTCTTTTTGTATTAATTCCATTCGCTGAATTATTGATACCAGTAGCATTAAAAATTTTCCCTAATTTATTACCTTCAACTTTTGAATCAAAACAAGATAAAGCTAAGAAACGAGAAATTTTATTCAAAACTAGAAATTCAGCTTCTGATTATATTAAAAAATCTTTAGAAGAATCAGGTGGATTGAAATTACTGAAAAAAATTACTGAGGATGAAAGGGAAGCGTTTGTATCATTTTTCCATATAATTTCAATTGGAAAAACTCCAACAACAGATCAATTAATTAAAGTTGCTCGTTTATTCAAGAATGATCAAGTTTTAGATAATTTATCTCGTTCCCAATTGGTTTCAATGTGTAAATACATGGGAGTTAAACCTTTCGGTACTGATACTATTTTAAGATATCAAATTAGACATCGATTATTAAATATTATTAAAGATGATAAAGTCATTGATTATGAAGGAGTTGATAGTTTAAGTACTCAAGAATTACAAATGGCATGTTCTCAAAGAGGTATTCCAACTACTAATTCTTCACCCGGTAGATTAAGAGATGATTTAAATACTTGGTTAGAATTAAGATTAAGACAAAAAATTCCAAGTACTTTATTGATTTTAGCTAATAGTTACTCTTATGGTGATAATACTGGTACTATTGATACTTATTATGATGCATTATTAGCAGTATTGTCGTCTATTCCTGATGAAGTTTATAATGTTGCCAAAGCTCAATTATCTGATGATTCTAAATTGAAATTATCTATTTTGAAGGAGCAAGAAGAGTTGATTAATGAAGAAAATGAACGTGAAAAAGACATTGTCACTAAAGTCAAAGATGACATCAGTATTGATGATCTTGAAGAAACTTCTCAAGATGGTATGAAAATTGAACCTGATGAAGTTGAACCTGAATCTAAATCTGAACCAATAAATGAACAAAAACAAAAAGTTACTTCTGACTAATAATCATATTTAATGGTTCAAGAAGAATGAAGTTTACTCTAGTATATTTTCATACTATAGAAAAACAGCATTTCATTTAATCACACTATTTATTAAAAGATATTTATTGTAGATTTTTTTTAAAAAAAATCTAATAAAATTATATAACATCAAAATACACTTCATTTTTATCAATTGAAATTTCATTCTTAATTTTTTCCAGTAGATCCAAATCCACCTTCACCTCTATCAGTTGAAGATAATTCTTCGGCAGTAATTTGTTTAATTTCAGCATTGACAATTTTTTCCAAGACTAATTGAGCAATTCTATCACCCTTTTCAATTTTGAAATCTTTATCACTATGATTGAATAATATAATCTTAACTTCACCACGATAATCAGCATCAATAACTCCAGCACCAGTTGAAATCCCATGTTTAGCAGCTAAACCTGATCTTGGAGCAACTCTACCATAAGTACCTTCAGGCACAATAACACTGATATCAGTAGCAATCATTCCTTGTCCATGACCTGGTATTACTCCTTCTTCAGATGAATATAAATCCCATCCTGCTGATAATACTGATCCTCTTGTTGGTAAAGTCGCTTTTTCAGACCTTAAAAAAACTTGCAATGTTTTTTCTTGGTCAAGCTTTTGTTTTTTATAACTAGATTCAGCAGTCATCATACAAATATTGTCACAATTGTTGATTATAATTAAATAGATTTGAAAAATTCACTAGAAATATTTCTGTTTGTCAATTGACGCGACACGATGGTGATTAAATTTTTCAAACAATTTTAGTCGTATAAATTCTTTTTAAATAATGAAGGTTGCCGACGACTGATTTCATGTTTGTTAACCAATTAAAGTTAGGTGGTGCTCCAATGGATCCACCTGTGTAGAAAATATAGTCCATAACCACTTGAGTTTTCAAATCTAGTAGTTGTTCTCGATAAATACGAGACTTTCCAAAATCGGAATTTTGGGGTTTATATAGATTTTTTTCTACTTGATTTGAATTCCATTGGATAGTAGCGTTTAATAATGGTCTATTGTTTGAATTTTGGAAATTTTTATAGTAAAAATTATGGAATGCAATTGAATTTATTGGTGATCGTTGTAAAATCGTCTGCAATTGACGATTCTTATATTTGTTCGAGTAATAATCCCGTTCAGATTGAGGCAAGGAATGATACAATTTCATCATCTGATCATGGTTTATATCAGTATTGTGACTATTGACATAGTCTGTGTAAAAAATATGCCATGGTTTTCGAGTTGAATTACGACTAAATGCTTCTTTTATCAAGATATCGTAGTAATCATATTCAAATTCCAATATATTCCGTTTATTTCGTAGTTTATCTTTGATAATTTCCCAAGGATATAACCCCAGAAGTAAATATGGATTGTAACTATACATTTCCAGATTTTGTTTTAGATATTCAACAACCTCATACCCCTGCCATATTCTTATGCGATGATTATAAACCGTCTCCGATCCTTCGTTTAGTCTAGCTTGATCTTGTATCGATAGACTACGCCATTTTTTCAAAAGATTATGTTTAACTCCAATGTTAGTTTCGAGCTTTAGCAAGTCGATTCCTCTAACATCAATCGGTCGCTCATAAAAATAACTTGGACTATTATCAACTGCAATTCTCTCGTAGTTCAATTGATCTTGATAGTCTATTTGATCCCATTTCTGATCTGGATGTTGGATCTCATCGTGTTGAAAATATTCAAATGGCTTCAATGGTTTGCTTTTAAACAATTTTTGAAAAAGTCTTTGCTTCTCCTGTTGTAATTCTTTGCTTAGTACAGGATACCCTACATCATACGGCTCTTTGCTCCATTTCTTAGGTAAATACCATGATAAATATCGTCTAAACATAAAGACTACTAACAATTTCGCACCCAAAGTTATTACTATGGACCTACAGAGATTATTAGCCAACCTTCTTAAGATTCATATACAGCACATATATACTGGTATCGTTTGAGAGAGTTGGTACGCCTATATGCTACTTCAACTACGAGTATCCTTTACCCCTAACCTCTAGAAATTGATACTTCACAAATATTTCTATGGAGAAAGACTTTCATCCACCAGTGAATCCTATATTTAATCAAAAACTCATATTTATACTATGTTTGGACTTGCAATCAAAAACTCATATCTATGCTAGGTTTAAATTGCAATCCAGAACTCGTATTTATAACTCTGTCAATTCTGTTCTGAATCTAAATTTGGTGATATAATGAGGGCATACTTATATTCCTCAAAATATCATAAACATCGATGCTTCTAAGCACAATGAGAACCATTTTGTAATCCTTGTGATCTATTACATTTAAGAGACATCAGCAAGTACTCCGACTAAATAGTGGAACTCAACATAAAATACCTTAATATTTAACATTCGTGTGCTTGAGTTAGGTGTTGTCGACACAACAGTCAAGAAATGTTATCTAAACCGTTATTTAATGTGTTATGTGTTATGAAACACTAGGTGTCTAGAAAACATCTCTGGTGCTTTTGCTAGGAGGCAACAAAAGTATAGGTTCTGAAATGAATTCCATTCATGTGTTTTGGATTGAAGTAAACGTGGAATTCAACAACTTCTGTCCTTAATGCAACTCATAGGAATCAACGTTCAACACTTCATACAATTTGACTTTTAATATGGTTGGCACTTCTTGGTAATCGGGGATGATATTTGACGGTATTGATAATAAATCCTTTGGAGATCTAATTAAATAGACCTCATCTTCATTCAAATGTCTATCTCCCATCGTTGTTTGCTTAAATATACATTGAAATAGTATCAACTGAAGAAATAATATCAAGAATTCGGTAATTAATAATCCAAAGAACCCTAATTTGTATAATTTTAACCAAATATTCATTTCTGGGGTTATATCAGAGGGGGTGGATTCACCAATAAATGATATAAACCACCAACTCCCGTGTTGAATTTGTGATAAATCGCCACTTGCAGCTAACGGTAGTAACCAAGCAAACATGGTTGTAATGTAGTAAATTGAAATCATTAATGAAATTAAATAAAATGATCGACAAAAGTTGGAAATGATAAGCTTTTTAATGTCCTGCCGTACACTTGGATTCTCTATATACTGACTCATGACTTGGAAATAGAATATCCCTTCATTTGTTGTTACTTGACTTGGAGTCAATAAAACTAAGAAGAAAGCTCGTAATATCAACGGGGTTAAACACGAGGAATGAGTAAATTTCACAAACTGATACCCTATCAATATCTTGATAATACCATCTAATTGAATCAATAATTCATGCTGATTTCTAGTCTTTCGAATCGTGATCTGCTTGCTACAAAATTGTTCTTGTAATTGTTCATCCAATATAACACTTCCAGACCTGTTGATCTTGATCTGATCATACTCTTGTGAGTTGGATTCATACGTCGGAAATGAACCAGGTATTCTATACTCTACCCCGTCAATCATTACCAAACTCTTGAATACTGTCTTTACTATTCTCTTACTAAAGGTTTGTCACCTAATCTGGTGCGCTACCATCCACACTTATTTTATAAAGCCAGTGTTAGTGTTAGGAATAATACCAGTAATAGTACTAGTAGTAACGTTTATGGTGATTTAAGTGTGGACATTGGGATTGGTGACCCAGGTAGTTTATCTATTTGATTCTATAAACGATTCCAAAATATTTAGTATAAATTTTAATAAATCTACAAAATGACAAACTTGATGTATTTTAATTAGACCTAAATATGAAGTAAATAAATACATTTATATGCGCATAATGTACATAAAAAATCCCCTAACAACTTTAGTTGAATAAAGCACCAATATCAGCTGGCATTTCTTCAATTTGAGTAGAGTAGAATTTTTCAATTTCTCTCATCATACCAACATCTCTATCAGTGACAAAGTTGATGGCTACCCCTTTTCTACCAAAACGACCACCTCTACCAATTCTATGAATATAGTTTTCTTTGTTTGAAGGTAAGTCGTAATTGATAACTAAAGAAACTTGTTGAACATCAATACCTCTAGCTAATAAATCGGTGGAAATTAAGATTCTTGAGGAACCAGATCTAAATTCTTTCATAATAGTATCTCTATCAGCTTGAGGTAAATCAGCATGAATAGCAGAAACAGTGAAATTTTGACCTCTTAATTTAGTAGTTAACATTTCAACTTTTGACCTAGTGTTACAGAAAATAACAGCTTGAGTAACTGAAATAGAATCATATAAATCACATAAACAATCAAATTTATAATCTTCTTGTTCAACATTAATGAAAAATTGTTTAATACCTTCTAAAGTTAATTCATCTTTTTTAACCAAGATTCTAACTGGGTTATTCATAAATTTGGTAGTAACTTCTAAAACATCTTGTGGCATAGTAGCAGATAATAAAACAACTTGAGTAGTTTGAGGTAATAATCTAAAAATATTATAAATTTGTTCTTTAAATCCAGATGATAACATTTCATCAGCTTCATCTAAAATGAACATTTTAACTTTATCAGTTCTAAAAAATCTTCTTTCAATCATATCATAGACTCTACCTGGAGTACCAACTACAACTTGAACTCCTGATTTGAAAGCTTCGATATCATCTTGCATTGAGGTACCCCCAATAGAAGCATGAACAGTAACATTCAAATATAAACCAATGGCAGTAATAACATTTTTGATTTGTAATGCTAATTCTCTTGTTGGTGCTAAAATTAAAGCTTGAGTTGATTTTTCATTTTCATCAATTCTTTGTAAAGCAGAAATTGTGAAAGTAGCGGTCTTACCAGTACCAGATTGAGCTTGAGCTAAAACATCTCTACCTTCAGTGATTGGTAAAATAGCTCTTTGTTGAATAGCTGATGGTGTTTCATAACCATAACCGAAAATACCTCTAACAATACTTGGTTTCAAGTTTAAATCGTCAAACTTATAAACAACATTATCGTAATTGGTTTCAATCAAACCAGAATCGATTTCAGTAATACCTTCAGACATATTGTACTATATATTATCTCTATTATATATATATATTAACCGTATTTATTTTATATTTGTTAATTCCTTTGAGTTTAAATTCGATGAAGAAAAAATTTTCATATCCGGGTAAATCAAATCATTTGACAAAAAAAAATTAATCCACGTGATTTTGTCATATAAATAGTCTCATCAAGACAATAACCAGAAATGATAATGGATAAAGGTAAATGAATATAAAAGGATTATAAACAAAGGGAATTAAAGTAAAGTTGGAGTACAGTAGAGCTAGTTTTGATTAGTATCTAATTGTTTATTTCTCTAGTATGATAAAGATGAGTCAAAAAAATGGTTGGAGACCAAAAAGAATTAAACGATAAAAACGTTGAAAAAGGATAAACAATATAATAGTAATTTTAATTCTAGTACTAGTACTAGTTAAAGATATATGCGATTTTAAAAAGCTTGGTGGTTTAGCCAAACAGGAAACAAGGTGGAAAAAAATTGTGTAGTAGAATTATAATTAAGCAGAAACTATTAGTATTTATTAATCAAAAACTGTTTCTGGATTTTATAGTAAACGATTATTGATTAATCAAATACTCTTTCTGTCTTTGCTCCACTTTTAAATTCCCAAGGAAATAATTTGGGAACTGAAGAATTATTTGTGGTTTGAACGGTGTCAATAACATCTTCATCGTAAATTTGTTCAAACCCATCAACATCTTCAAGAATACCTTCTTTAATGAACTTTTCTTGAGTATGAGTATAATCGGTTGAATCTTGGTATAAAGTTTGACTCAATTGGGGGAAATTTTCTTTTTGAGGTTTAATTTCAATCTTTTCAACTGGTTGTAATCGATGAACTGGTTTATAATCTTCGTTAGTAAATACACGCTCGGGTTGAACATAATGATTTTCAAACACCTGAGTAATACTTTCAGGGCTTACACTCTTAGTGTTTGCTTGCTGTATACCAATTTCTTCTTTTTGTTGTTGTTGTTGTTGTTGTTCTTCAATCGGATCAGATAATTCTTGTGTTTTTTGTTCTTCCTGATTCAAAACTTGATCAATAACCTCTGGTTCAATCGATTTATTTTCTGAGATGCTATCTATTTCAGTTTCATCCCATTTATTAACAAAACGTTTCATTCCTTGCTCTAAGTCAGAAAATCCTTGATTATGAGGCTCATCTGATGGTGGTACCTGAGTTGCAGGATCCCAATGATTCTCAGAAACAATTTTGCTCTCAAAGTGGACATAATTATTTGGATTCAATAAATATGAAGGGTCAAATTCTGGTTCAATCGAGGGAATATTATCAACGTTAACATCATCTTCTGGTTGTTGTTGCTGTTGTTGTTTTCCATCTTCGTCTTGGTGCTCTGTCAAATTCAATCTCTCTTGATTCAGTTTATCAGCAAAAAGTCCAGCCATATTAACTTCACCATAAATAGCATCATGAATAGAAGTATTACCAAAAAATTGATGCCAATCTATCCACCAATTGTCAAAAATTCCCGATTTATCACCACAATTCCACGGTTTAATTGGTCCAATATAATGTAACAACTTAATTGAAGTATCCGCTTGATAAAAATTCAAACTAGTAATAAAATAATCATTTAATGTATTGGTAATTGAATCTAATTGTTTATCCACCGCCGTTTGGGGTTGATTACCGGTTTGGGATCGAAAATCTGGTAGTTGCGTCCGCAGAAGTTGCGGCTGGGGTTGGTGGTAGTGATTGTAAGCAGGAAGATATTGATATTGAATTGAGGGAGTACAATTATAGACGAAAGGAATTTTAATCCAATTTGATAATTGAGTGAGTGGGTAAGAATCGATCCAATCGATATTTTTATTGAAGTATTGGTTGAGTAGGCCTTGATCGGCGCCATCGAAACTAATATTATTACCAAATTTAATTAAATTTATAAGATTATTATAATCATTAAGATTTGGTTTTAATACCATAACCCCGGAATTAAAGATATCAGGGAATCCACAATCAGGACTAGCTAAGATTTTATTTTTTGGGAAATCAATATTAAATAAATTAAAAAATTTTTTATTTAATGGTAAAGTATCACAATCAAGGTATAAAATTTTATTAAATTTTAATAAATTCCATAATTGAATTTTTGACCAAGTTTTATTTAATTCTGGACGATTTAATAAATTTAGATTAGAATCTGTTGAAACAATTGGTTCAATATCTATTAATTCATTATAAAAATTCAGTAAAAATTTTAATTGAGTAATAGTAAATTTAGATTTATCAATAATTATACCTCGATAAAAATTATCATTTAAATTCAGTAATTTTTTCCCTAATAAAATAGCTCCCGGAATATAATCGGGATTATAAAGTAAAGTAAATATAGCATTCATAAGATTTCAATTGATTAATAAAAAAAAAAATATTTATATCAAGTTAGGAGTAAAGTTTGTTGTTGACCTAAATATTATTTTCGGCCCACACAAGCCAGTAATTCCCCCAGTTTTTTCAGTGGGGGAATATCAAATAATAAACAAAAACAAAAACAAAAGAAAACAAAAGAGAAGAAAAGAAAAGAAAAAGAAAGTAAAAAGAAAACAAAGTTGAATAGATTAATTAAATAGACTATACTTTATCAAAAAAAAAATGAAAAAGAAAAAGAACAGAAAAAGAAAAAGAAAAGAAAGAGAACAGAAAAAGAAAAGAAAAAGAAAAGAAAAAAAAAACTTTAGCCTAATATCAATTATTATATTATTAATTATTATATTATCAATTATTATATTATTAATTATTATATTATCAATTATTTTATTATAACTCTTTTTTCCTTTTCTTCCTTTATTTTTGTTGAGCATGATCAACTATATTAGAAAGAAATTTAATCTCTATGCACTTTATTTAATCTCTATGCACTTTACATTAATGAGATGAACAGATTTCTACAAAAGTCTGATTTAAATAAATAGAATTGATTTACAAGAATACACTTTATTCAAAGTAAGAGCATTCTTATACAAAAATATTCTTGATCCATTTGAATGGATGTATATATACTAGACTCATGGTTTTAATTCTATTAATCATGATATATTTTACACTATTTTATAAACACTCTTCTGGATAAACCAATATATTTTACACTTTTTTATAAACACTCTTCTGGATAAACCAATATATTTTACACTTTTTTATAAACACTCTTCTGGATAAACCAATATATTTTACACTTTTTTATAAACACTCTTCTGGATAAACCAATATATTTTACACTTTTTTATAAACACTCTTCTGGATAAACCAATATATTTTATACTATTTTATTAACACTCTTCTGGATAAACCAATATATTTTATACTATTTTATCAACACTCTTCTGGATAAACCAATATATTTTATACTATTTTATTAACACTCCTACTTCTGGATAAACCAATATAGTTTATACATTGTGTCATTATTTTGGGAACATTAAAATTCTTAAAAATCTACTCCATTTTTTTTGAATTTCTTCTTAAAATTCTTCTCCATTCTTTTTGGATTTCTTCTTAAAATTCTTCTCCATTTTTTTTAGATTTCTTCTTAAAATTCTTCTCCATTCTTTTTAGATTTCTAACGTTAAAATTCGTAAAATTATTCTCAATCTTCTTCTCCGCAATTATTCAACTATTTTGAATTAAATTAATGATAAGCGATGTGTCTCGTGTTTCTGGGAGTGCGCTTACAACCATTGCATACAACACTCATATAAACGCCTTTCTACATAATTTAAACTAATACAATTTGACTTGACAATCAATGGTTTACTTTGTTTCCCCATCATTTCATCATCGTCTTTACAATTTTTCATACTTTCTTTTTTCATACTTTCTTTTTTCATACTTTCTTTTTTCTTCGATGCAACTTTTCACTATGGAGATTAATTTCCGCTCGTAAGATAGAGCAATAGGCTAATTTAAAATAATTTGAATCAAGACTCAAATTGAAGCTTAATAGTAAAAATTAAGACTCAAATTGAAGCTTAATGGTAAAATGTAAGTCAAGACTCAAATTGAAGCTTAATGGTAAAATGTACAAGTGCGGTCATATTTAATTGTTTTGGAATTGAAATTGCAATTTTCATTGGTTTGATTTCAAGGTTTACCATCAGAGTAATTTTTTCTTGTAAAATCATAACCATAACCAAGAATGAAACAAAAGGTTTACAAAACAAAAACATAAAACGTTTATAAAGCAAATAGTTTACAAAAAATTAGTTTACAAAACAAAAGGTTTACATAACAAATACTTTACAAAACAATTACATAATAAATACTTTACAAAACTAATTGGCTTTTTGCAATTGTCTTTTTGCAATTGTCTTTTTGCAATTGGCTTTTTTCAATTGGTTTTACTTTTTGTTGTACTTTTGATTTGTTTTTGGTTTTCTTTTTGGGTTTTATCTTTTATCAGTCTCCCAGGTAACATCTGGTTTTTTTCTTTTTGTTTTGTTTTTTCTTATATTTACAAATGCCGTTCAAGAAACTAAACTACCCATCCTCTTCTCCCCTCAAAACTTTTTGTTTTGTTCACTAAATTTAAAAATTTGATTAAGCTAACAATAATGAAATAATTTTCAGTTCCGGGATTTCTTCGCACTGATACATAATTTTTTTATACCTTGTTATCTGGCAATGGAGACACTATTGAAAAATAAATGTAACAAATATACCTCATCCATGAAAAATTCACTTCCCCCCGTAGTTTCAAGATATGAAAGTATCCATTTTTATTCCTTTCAAGTCACAGATTTGTTAACTATACAATTTTTCACTTCTTTCTTCTCCCCCTCCGTCATAGAAACCAAAAAAAAAAAAAAAATAATAATAACCATACAATGTTGACAATGTTCAGTTTCAGTCAACAGAATAGCTTTTAGTTTAACCTCACTGTTTCTCTATACAATCATTTCCTTTTATACGCTCATCATGGTGTCATCATTGTTTGGCAAAGAATCCATCTAAATGGGGTGATTTTTTTTTCTTTATTCATTTTTTCCAGACTCTACAGCAAATTAAACAAAGATATTTGAATGTAAATATATATTAATTCCCCAATTAATACGAAAACGATATAAAACAATAATTAATAAAATATAAAAAAAAAAACAGTATAGCTATCAACAATACAAAAATTCCCCAATTTTTGTATTGTTAGTATAGTATAATTAGTCGTAATTGACAATTATTAATCATAAAAAAAACAATAATACACACACACTGATTCCTCCAATAATAGATAAAATGGTAT
This sequence comes from Suzukiozyma pseudoglaebosa, assembly GCA_030705115.1. Lineage (NCBI taxonomy): Eukaryota > Fungi > Ascomycota > Pichiomycetes > Serinales > Debaryomycetaceae > Suzukiozyma > Suzukiozyma pseudoglaebosa. The sequence continues at coordinate 573 of JANIWI010000128.1, read as the reverse complement.
AAAAGCAAAAATTCGAAAACACTAGATAACAAAAAAATTAAAACCAAAAAATTTATTTGACATGGATATCAAACAAACAAAAATTACATCTCTAGATATATGATATCATATGATATCATATGATATCATATCATATATCATCAACAAGATTTAATATATATTGATAACCATGATTAATAAAATTTTAACGATATTATGGTAATTTTCTTAAAATCTTTGATTAGCTTTTCTAGCTCTCATCCTTTTGTGGACAAAGACGGCAATGACAGCACAGAATGCCAAAAACACTAAACAAAAAACAACAATAACTCCAGGTGGTAACATTATTTGCTTTGAATAATTTTATAAATTATCGAAATTTTCTGCTATTTAAATGATTTTTCGTTGAGATTATTTTTTATTTCATTTTTGTTTGTTAATTTCGGACATTCCGGGTGCGGGATTAAACATTTACAAAACCAGTTTCAGTCCAACCGGATTACCTCCCCATAAATAAATATATATATTTATAAATATATATATATAGATACTTAAATATATACATAAACATCCACATCCACTTAAACCACTATA
>JANIWI010000127.1:0-19175 GCA_030705115.1 Suzukiozyma pseudoglaebosa | reverse complement strand
TTGAACTGGTTGAAAAAAAAAAAAAAAAAAAGAAGAAAAACATAAACATAAACATGGTCCGGGAAAAAGAAATCTTGATATCAACAGAGGGGAGAAAAAAAAAAAACATAGAGAATACTATTTTTGGTTGCGAGTGACCATGATACTATGATATTGCTGGATAAGTTAACTATTTTACCCCCTTTTTCATATCTCTCTCCACTAATCATAGTAATCAATAATTGTATGATACATGGTATCATTTGACTTTTAGTTTGTCTTTTTGTAGAATCGCTGACTTAGTTTTTGCCTCCCCGGTATTTACTCCAAAAGATAAGGAAAACAAAATTCAAGATTGTTGAGTGAATTCGGTACTGCGGTTGATTCTGTGCGGCTGAGATTAGCTGGTGGTACAGTATACTGTGATCGTATCACTGTAGCCGGTAGTATTAGTTCTACGCTTGTTCAGACTTGGTAGTTGCGGCTGGCAGTAATAATTATAATCTTGGTTTGTTGTATGTGAAGATTTTGTAAAATGTAATGTTTTGTGCTTTTTTGATTATTATAGTATGGCTAGACAATAGTAGCATTGACTGCTGCAGCAGTCAATGCTACTATTGTCTTGTGTTTTTATTTTCAGTTATTTCCTTCAAGAGCTATTCTACTTGGGGCTAGTTGGCTTTAATAGTGAAAAGATAACTCAAAAAAAGGTATTTTTTAGATCTTAGATATCTATTTATTATTATTTCTCAGATAACTACTTATTATGTTTTTATTTCTTAGATAATTACTTATTATGTTTCTACTTCTTTCTCAGATATTTACTTATTACGTTTATATTTCTTTCTTAGATATTTACTTATTATATTTTTATCTCTTTGTGTTTTTATCGATCTATGCTAGTTATACAACCTACTATGAATTTCAACTTATCCCAAGTTAATGTTGTATTGTTGACCACTCCTAGAAGCACTCTGAATATTGAATTCAAAAGTGTCACCCTAGTGTAAAATTTAAATCAGAGATAGTCTAGTTGGTGGGTTCTTTTTTTGTTCTTGCTTTATAACTTTATATTATCAGGTATACCTTGGAACATGTATGTTAAACCTTCTTGAATTACAGTAGCAACACACTTTTTCTTTTCATTGAATAAATGACCTCGAACTAAAGATCGATTGTTTGATAACCGTTTAACTTGATAACTAAAACATAACCATTCTTTGACAACATCAAAAAAGTTATCATCTTCGAAATTATCAATGTGGAAATATATATGATGATCTAAAGACATTGCCGAATAATGAAATATTTGTATTGCATTTAATGAATGTACCATTATTTGTTTAGCATCTTTTGAACCATCATATTCTAAAAATGGATGATCTTCGGTCGGATTCCATGGAATATGTAATATTCTAGCTAATGTAGTTAATAAAGCAGAATCTGAAAGATTTGCTAATCCAATAAGATTGAACATGGGATCAGTAAATGATTTTTGATATTTTGGAGGAATAATTTTCGAAGGACCAGCATCTAATAATTGAACAGTAGAATAACCTTCTTCTTGTTCATCTTCATCAATTGCTTTTACGATTGTTTGATGTATCTCTTCTGTTACTTCTTCACGACAATTTGCATATTTTGGATCAATTATATTATTAGTACCAGACCATACAGTAATCCATCTTTCAGCAGGGGGAATATTTTTCTCTTCAGGACATAAATTGTAATCCACAAATTCATCAGAATAAGCGTTACGAACATAGTCAGTATGATAAGTTCGATGTAATTTATTGGGTTCAGGATATTTGTTAACTAATTGGGGAATTTCTGGGGAAATTGAAAAAGTTGATGATTTCCCACTATTTTTAGTTTGACCAAAAACAGTTTGCTTTCTCAAAGTACATAATGCTGTTGAAACAATTTTGCCTTTCTGTATGACTTTGATATCCCGTTGTTTTAAAATATGATCATCATAGCAATTGTTAACTTCATATTCCATGGGAATTTTAGCATTACCAGCTTTAACAAAATATAAATGAAATGATTCAGGAATGAATACTTCATCACCTTGTCTTGTTGACTCTATCGCTACCAACAATGTTTGTGCAATAGTATTTCCTCCATAAACTCCTCGTGCCATCTTAACCGGTAACCGTAAAGGATGAGCACCTCTCCAGGTATTTTCCCCAGTTTTGATCACTCTAAACGCTTCTTCAAAATCTTCAATATGTTCGGCCATACTCAACTATTAAATCTATTACATACAAGCTTTATACTTATTCTTATATATGATTGTTTTGTAAATCACAAGAAAAATTTCAACCATGGACTAAACCCCACAAAATCGGCAATAAATTTAACCGCTAAAATTGAAAATTTCCCTTATGAAAATTTTAATACACAATGAAAAAGATATAATACTTGGAAAAAAGTATAATATTTGTAAAATGATGTGAAATACAAGTATTCCTGAAATGATTCTTTCACAATATGGCTTTTTCACTATTCAATTCTGGAAATTTTTATCCCCTTCTCCAATCTTTAATTCAATCGACAATCTTAGTCATGGTTTAGACAATCATTCCTCCAGTCTGTCTCTCTCTCTTTATCTCTCTCTATCTCTCTCTATCTCTCCCTCTCTCTCTTTTTTTTTTTGTCTTTTTTGTTTGAATGGTTAGGTGAGCTTTCAAGTTCTCAAGATAATAGTAAGGTTTATCTATAGCCCAATCAACATATTTCAATAATTTTCCTTTTGGCCAAAATTTACAAAAGCAACATGATGTGAAAAAAAATTTACGTAATTATGTTCTACTTCGAAGATTACATTTAACCAGCATAAACAATGTATTGAATGAGAGCACACTTACTAAAGTACTTTTGGATATCACGAATTTCTGATACTATTAGATCACCGCAAAATCACAAATTTTAAATCATGTTTAAAAATTTACTTTTAAAACTAGACACTAGTAGGTATTGTGATTTCTGAACCCGGTAGATCGTGCTACTGGTCCTATTGTTTTACAGTTGTGGGTATTTGCAACATTACGACATCTTTAAGTGCGACATTTTCTGGTTGAATGTCGTTTTATATTTTGATTTGTGATGGGTTAATTAAAAGGTGATGAAGAAACATCCTATAATCCATGCATACAAGTATAAGGAGGACTTGTTGGAGTTGAAAGATTGGTTTTATAATTTTGATACGGTCGATAATCGATTTCGAGCGGTTCAAAAGGTCAAAGCTTTACTAAGTCGAGGTAAACTACCACATACTATAGAAATCACATCACTTTTAACATCAACAGTGTTAATCGATGAGAAAAATGAAGTTGATACTAATATTTTGAAATTGAGTTACTCAATGACTATTATAAGGTTTGTAAATGGTTTGCTAGATAATTTTCAACAAGCAAATTATGCTATACCTTTATATCAATTGGCGAAGAGTTTGAACTTACCTAGTTTTTTCGTGGAATTAAGGCACATGAGTACTCACGAATCTTTGCCCGAATTATCCATTTGTAGAATAGCTTGTAAAAGAGCTTTGAATTGGTTGTATGATAATTATTGGCAAGATTTAGATGATGAAGACGATGATGATGATGAAGATGATGAATTTGACGATGATGATGAGGATAAAGGGCATCGAGAATTACAATTGAATAATGATGAAAAAATTCAAGTTGATGAGTTTGCAACTAAATCTTTATCCATATGTAACGATTTGAAAGTTTATAAGAAGATTCGAAAATCGAACTTAAATTTGATTTACAAATTTGGTGATAGTTCAACTACGGGAAAATTATATTGGAAGAGTTTGAAAAATTTAAAAAACTATAAAAACTCGTCATCAGAATTATTTATTAATTGTTTACTTTTTAATAACTTTATCATTTATAATGACGAGCAAAAATTTACAAAGAAATTTAATGAAAAATTGGTAACTATTTATAAGCCATTACTAGATGAATTTGGTCCCCAGTTTAAAATTGAACTATTTCAACACATTTGTCAACAAATTGGTAAATATTTCACAAAAGGTTATGATAAAATATCTCGAAAATTACTGTGGTTTGCAAATCATCAATTCGAAATTATTCAATTTATTAATTGGTTAAAATTTTTGTCTATTGATATTCTTAATGATAGCCCGTCTAGAAATCAACTATTGACAGAGTTATTGGAACAATTGAGGTCAACTGTTGATTTAATTCCTGAAAATCAGTATGAAGTATTTGATGAAGTAATAAAATTATTACAAAATTTGTTAGAATCTTTCAATTCCAAAACTTTGAAGAACAAAATTAATTTGACTAACAAGAACACAATAGAATCGTGGCTCTCAAGTTTAAAATCTTCAACCCTGATTAAAAAGTCATTCAATGTTCCATCTTTAGAAGAATTATTGGCAGAACCATCTAATTCTCCAAAATTGGTCAATTCTCAAAATAATGAACCGCCAAAAAAACGACAGAAACTAGTGAAATCTTACCTATTCGAAGACATCCCTAATTGGAAACCTACTCCCTTTGGCCAATGTATGTAAGTTGTATACATTAAAATCTATTTGCACCCAATTGATAAGTAGTATGCAGGAACGCTTTGCATCATGTAATCTAACAAAAAAGTTGCAACACAATTGCAACGATTACAAAATATTATAATCAGTCACATTAACGGGAATTTGATCACTGAAACATTGTTTGTGTGCATTGGAAACTTACTATTGATTGGCTGATTGATTGATAAACTTGAGAATTTCCTGATTTTTTGAGGGAATAGTTGAACCCGAAATACATTTATTGATTCTAAGTTATCAAATGGTATCATGAGCCCACAATGGATGCCGCAGAATATACAAAAGAGGATTTTGTTGTATGTTCTTCAGCAGCTATCGTTGTTTTCCGAGGTTGAATTACCCAATTTACAAGAAGTTAGTTTGAATAATATAGTTTTAAATAATATATCATTCGATCCAGAAAAAGTTAAGAAAACATTAGGTTTCAATTTGAGATATGGTCAAGTTGGTCGATTGGAGTTGAATACTATGTCCAATGGGGTAATTCTTGGTAGTGGTGGTGTAAATATTGATGCTAAAGATATTGAAATGGTTATCTCGCCAGATATCGAAATTGAAGAAGATTTAATTAGTAGTGCCCTGTTTCTGTTAGCTCAGTCGACTACTGAATTTGCTAATACGATGATGAGTGATATAATGGATGATTCCGATGAATTTGATGAATCGGAATTATTGAATCAAAAATTACCAAGACGTAATTCAACTTCTTCCAATTCTTCATCTAATTCTAAAAAAATTTCAACTTTAAGTTCAGTAATGTCAAAAGCAGTAGAAATTGCTTTGGCGAGATTAAGAGTTCGATTAGAGAATTTGAAAATTAAAATTATCTCCGAACATTGTGATATGGAATTAATTATAGATGAATTAATTTTTACTACTAAAAATGGGGTCAGAAAAGTGATTTTAAACGGTATAAGATTGAACAGTTTACGACCGGATATTAACCCCGGATTAATTCCTAATGAGCAAGTTCTGGTAAATCTCAATGATGAATTTCTGGTTGATCTTGATAACTCCGATGATTCAGAAACAAATGAAAATTTATCAGAAAGTACTTTGTTTAGTCATGAAGAAGCTAGTTCAATCTATATGAGTGCGATTGAAGATTCTTTTGATTTGCTGGCGAAATTGAAGCAAGAATCCAAGCAAACAAATAAAACTGTGAAACCTCTGGATCCTGTTACTATCTTTTACATTAACTCGTTTCATATGGAATTTGAAGGTTTAAACACAACGTCTAACTTGAAGATTAGTATTGACACAATAAAAATTGCACTCACTCCTCTAACGGACTCAGTTTCTACGGTTTTAAATGGTATTACTAGAAACTTAAAGCTTGCTGATTATAATAGAAGAAAGCAAACCTTGGCGAAGAAAAATACCACATCAAGATTTCCACAATATTCCAATATCGATGATATTGTTGAAGAGGATGTAAATGATAGTGAAGTCGTTGAAGAACAAGAGGAAGTTATACCGTTATTCAATAGAATACACATAAACAATATAACCATAAATATGACGTCTGCGCTTCTAAGTAATGGTGATTTTGCTTATTCAGACAGTATTAATGTTATTCTAGACAATTTGAATGTGAAACAAAAGTCTCAAGAGTATATATTTGGGGGAATAGAAAAATTAACTTTCGTTAAAGATCAAAGTGAAATATTTTCATTCACGAACCCAATACCTGAGGGAAATTTGAGTGGTCTGGAATTGTCAATGGCTTCTGAATTCAATGGAAGCTCATCTAAGAAGTTGTCTCGACCAAAGGCAGATATCAGATTTGAAATTATTTCGAATGACAGTAAATCTAAAGAGGTTGTTGTCTTGCTTTCTAAAGAAGCGAGTTTTCTGTTGGATTCGTCAAATGTTGGAACTTTGCTGTCGGTTCTTACTGATTTGTTGAACATACACACAAGTTATGATGTTTTGCAGTCTATTATGTCCCTCTCAAATGCATCGAATTCGGATAAACGAAAAAAGTCTTTTAAAACTGATCTACAATTTGTTTTCCAAACTTCGAATGTGAAGATTGACTTATTGTCTCCCAGTGAAAAAATCATTAGTCTTTTGATTCATCCCATAAATTTTAACTTATTGAGAAATAAATTGACGATTTCGAAAATCAGCTTGTATAAGCCAACCTCTTCATTTGAAGAAATTTTAGGGTATTTTTCAAATTTCGAATTTAGAAACCAAATGTCAGAATTCAAGACTTTTATAAATAGAAATAATGACCCGAATTTCATTCCTAGGGAAATCAAAATGAGTTCTACTTCTAATTTATCTATTGAAGAGATCTTTTTAGAGACTTCGCTTGATAACTATAAACTTTTAGTGGATCAACTTTCTCTTTACTTCGAATCCATTTCACATACACTGGTGACTGACCCAGTACCCGAAAAAGTCCAAATAAGCAAGTATGAGCCACTAGCCCATTCTATGTACCTGGCGAATCATCGAAGGGGTATAGGTATCAGCAGCGTACATAATATTGCTTTCAATAACCCAAAGTTGAATATTGCATCTTTGAGACTTAATATTAAGAAGGTCTTCATCAACATTAAAAAAATTGGTCCACAATTTGATAGTTTTCGATTTATGCTCGCTGATATACTATTTTATCAATTGAAAAATGATATTCAGGGTAGCATCTCTACCTTTAGTGGTTCACGTTTTGTTTCTGGCAAAAGAACGGATGATTTGATACGTGATTATGATGATCATAAGTCCAGATTTCCCCTAGTTTTCTTTCATTGTAAAAATAATGAAAAGGTTAAAAGTGTCAATATTACCATCAGAAATCTCTTAATAGATTATCATACTAAATGGCTAGACATATTTAATCGAGACAAAGAAAAAAGTTCTGGTGGTGACAATTTCAAAGCTAGTGACTGTAATGAAAAAGAAGAAATATCTAAGAGTAAAGGCAAACCCTCGAATTTTGATATACGAATTAGTTTGTTTGATTGCGTTCTTGCATTAAATCCTTTAAGGTTGAAATCGAAGTTAGCACTAGTTATCGAAAAGGGTACAGCGGACTTAACTTTTGGTGAATACCAGTTTTATGTTAAAAGTTCCTTGAGGAGTATTTCATTAGTGTTGATTGACGATATCTCTAATTTACATTCTACGAATACGCAAGATGGAGTTTTAGATTCAAGTGCTCATGCGTCTGCTTTTGACTATTATTTAGCTCTAGGGTATATTAATGTCGGTAATATCAATGTAACTCATATTGGTGTTACTTTTAATACGAAAATTGAAAATCTATTACAAAGAAGTAACAAGTTGGGCCTCACAGATAGTTTGGCTCTTATGGACATAAAAATCAATTCTGACGAACATCAAATTGAATTGTGTGCTGATTCTGCTCATGCCTTATTGCAACTTGTAACTGACTTGAAATTGCCCCTTAATTTTACAGATGCTGATAGAGGGAAAGTAGAAGTTGAAGGGGAATTTGATCTCTTGGATAAGGTCAATTACCTTGAATTTGCTCAAGAGGATGTTACAAACAAGAAACTGGAATTTGATACTATCGGTTTTGATGATTTAGTTCAACAAGATAAGGATAAAATTGAGAACACAAATGAGTCTGATTCTACAATTGACGAAAAGGTTTCCCTTCGATTTGAAGAAGATTATTTTATTGGTAGAAATAAGAACGGGAAAAACAAAGTTGTACCCGTCAAATTCAACTTGAATCTTATCAAAACGAAAATATTCTTATATGATGGTTATGATTGGAAGGAAACACGTAAAGCAATAAAAGGTGCGGTTAAACGGGTTGAAACAAGGGCCAAAACGCAAAGACAGGAATTAATTGAAGAGCAATTAGATCGTTCGGATCTACAGGAAGCATCCCCAATTGAAGAGTCCTTATATGGATCAGTTTATCTATCGATGCCCACAGGAGCAGAAGTAAATCAGCTCACCGAATCCATAAATAGGACAATGCAAAATACTAGATTTAATGAGAGCACTATTAATAGATCTCAACTGAACTCAAGTCATGCTAAGCACTACAAAAACTTGAAATTGAAGAGGTCAATGGCCCACAAGGTACTAATAGATTTAAGGAGTATTGAAGTTTCTCTTACAGTGTTTACTTCTCGAGATCCTAGAGTCGATCCCGATGAAGAAGGAAAAGAATTCGAACTCATGAATTCCATTGATTTCAGATTGGATACAATAACTATTTATGATAACATACCCACATCCACATGGAACAAGTTTTTGAGTTATATGAACGTTATCGGAGAGCGAGAAATTGGAACAAGTATGTTAAAGGCTTCCATTTTAAATGTGCGTCCATTTCCAAAGGTCGCTTCAACTGAAGCAATAGTAAATGTTTCAATCTTGCCAATAAGATTACACATGGATCAAGACACCCTCGAATTTGTGTCAAGGTTTTTTGAATTTAAAGATTGTCGTTTCTCCTTACCGCCAGATGAAGATATCTACTTTCAGAATTTTGAAATTAGTAAACTAAAAATGAAGATCGATTATAAGCCAAAGACAGTTGATTATGTGGGTATGAGCTCAGGTCGTTATGGTGAGTTTATTAATTTGTTTACACTTGATGGATCGGTTTTGAAATTACCAAAAATTAAAACTTATGGTGTTCACGGGGTATCGAATTTAGGAAAGAAATTAGGCTCGATCTGGGGTCCAGAAATTCAACGAACTCAAATTGCAAGTTTAATTGCTGGTTTATCACCTCTACGGTCTGTGGTTAACATTGGAGGTGGAGTGAAAAACTTGCTTGCTGTATCATACCAAGAATATAAAAAAGATGGTAGATTATTTAGTAGCATTGGAAAGGGAACTAAATCCTTTGCCAAAACAACAGGTTACGAAATCCTAAATTTGGGGGCTAAATTGGCTTCAGGTGCTCAAGTGTTATTGGAGCAAGGGGAAGAAAAGTTAGGTGGAGAGGGACAAGCTTTAAGACAAAACAATCAATTGAAAAAGTCAAAGTCTTCCAATAGAAAAGCTAAAACCCGTAATCCTGGTGAGTTCTTAGATTTCCATAACATTGAGAAACCAAACAAACCATCCAAGAGTTTGATGGAGTCCCTGCAAATGTTAAATCAAAGTATCAGGCTAGAAAATGATCCATTTGGTAGTAGCAAGCAATACTCTTATGTTGATATTGATGAAAATTTAGATGGCGAAATAGATGAAGATGATAAAAATACATTTTTAAATCAATCAATCTTATTACTAGATTCTGTTATTGGATCTAAACGTCAAAAAAAGAAAGCTAAAATCGATGAAGCTTATGATGGTAATAGTGATGTCGATAACGACGACGATGACGATGACGATGATAATGACAATGGTGTTGATGAATATGCAAAATTAAATCAAAGTGAACAACAGAAATTGATTAGTCTATATTCTAATCAGCCTGAAACAATTGAAGAAGGTATCAAGTTGGCATATAAATCGATGGGTAAGAACTTGTCCTCTACTAAAAAAATTATTCTTAAATTGAAAGATGAAGTTAACGACGCTGAAACTATGCAAGAGGCGTTGATCACTGTACTAAAGTCATCTCCAATAGTATTAATAAGACCCTTGATAGGAACTACCGAGGCGGTATCAAAGACATTGATGGGATTATCTAATGAAGTTGATCCTACCCGACTACAGGAATCGAAGGATAAATACAGATATGACAAAAAATCGAATAATTAATATTTTGCTTCGACCATAATAATGACACACCATAATTTTCACACTTACTTGATTGTAGATAAGATATTCAGGGCGTTTATAACCACGATGTATACTTGATTGTAAACTTGATTGTAGAAGCTCATCGTCTCTAATTGGAAGAGCGCATATTTGGTAGAGCGCATTGGAAATTTCAGATTAGTTGAAGTGAAGAGTAGATGGAAGTTGTGGACGATTCCACAGCTAGCAAAGGGAGTAGGGTTGTTTTACCGGTTGTATTTAATGCTAATGGTCCGCAAGTGTTGATTTTCAGTGTTGAAGATATAAAAACGTTACGAAACAAGTATAATATTCTTGGAGTATTGATAGGAACTCTTGCCCATTATCCACAACAAAATTTATTCCTATCAGTGCCGCTAAGGTTGTCAATCTGGGAAGTTGTCTGGTTAATTGAATCTAATGTTGGTGTTTTGGTTGATTATAAGTCATATCGAAAAAGTTTGACCAACATTGGTAAGGATTGTGCTGAACCATGTAATAGTTCATCAAATCTCGTTACCACAGATAATGAGACTGTAAATCATGATTTGCAGTTAATTTCACAATATAAAGTTGATTTGATAGACTTTATAGCTAAGCACTTGCAAAAGTCAAAGTCAACTTTGAATGAATTCTTGAAAAATTATCATAGTTATAAGTTTCTCAAAAATCAGGGGTTCTTTATTAGCCCAGGTTTGAAATTTGGTGGAGAATTGGTGATTTATCCTGATGATCCATTGAAATATCATTCTTATGCAATTGTCAAGTTTAATCTTTTCAATGTGAACGATTTGATAGTCGGTGGGAGATTAGCTTCAGGAGTTAAAAAAACCATACTTTTATTAGAGGATAAAGATGAGAATATGGTTTCTCAAACGCAAGCTCTAAAAGTGAATGATGACTATGTAAGCTTGCTTTTCAACAAGGAAAGTAAGTTAGCATTTTCCATAGAGTGGGCGGGGTTTGGCTAGAAGAAAACATATATTGAGCATCTAACAAAAAGTATATATTGTGATCATAGTTTAAAAGGTTGGAAATTTATTCGAAATGAATTGCTTAAATTGGAAACCCAATTCTTTAATAGTTGAGATCAGTGTTACCAATACTCTAGAAAATGGGCATTTGCTTTCAACATTGTTATTGTTTCCAATCAAACCTAAAGACAAAGCATTGAACATCGTATCGAAGTCGGTGTCTTCAAGCATTTCTGTGACTAATACACCTTTGGGGCGGTCTTCCTCGACATCGTCACTAAGAATTGTTCTGTTGGCAGCTTTAACGTATCTGTTGTAATGGTGGGTTGGTTTTTTATGTTTAAAAACATTCAAAGTGTAGTTGGTGTCAATTTCCGCAGTACCATAATTACCATCAGATGATAAGATATATTGTGAAGTACCATTTTGGAATGCTGAAATTTTTAGTATCATTTCCTTTTTGTTTTTAGTAACTCTCATTTTACTTCCTGCAACAAGATTTACATCGTAAACAATTTTGAATTCTTGTGAGTCCACTTTCTTTTCAGTTTCTCTCAAGTTTAGAACGAATGGATATGTGACTTCGCTTGTTACTTGGTGTATTTGTTTATCACCTTCAGTAACAGTGAAGGATTTGGATGATTTTCCTAGATGAACGAGGTTTTGCTGGGCTGCGTACCTTTTGTACGATTGCACATTTCTAACAGTAGCTGAAGTATTTGTGAAAATAGTTGAATCATAAGTTTCACCGTTCTTAAGTTTGAAAGAAAGATCACTGACAATTGAACTTTTAAATTTGGCGTCAATCACTTGTTGAATAAAGTCGGTATATGGTGGAGAAATAGCAACGATGTTGGATGATTTTGAAGAAGAAATATCAACGATTGAACCGCTAACCGATTCTATCTGATCGTTTTCATAGGTTAATAAATTAGCACTAGTAATCCAATTCTCACCAATGTCTTTGTCCGAATCACCAGTTTCACCAAGACCATTACTTATTTCAATTTCCAAGATTCTATCTTCAATACCTTGTGATTCCCATAATACTGGTAACAACCCAGTAACATCAAGCTCCAATGCACGAATGTCAAAAGCATTATTGGAAACAACCGCAGACCATAATGCTGGAGAAATACCACCAGTATAAATAATTGGTTCGGGAGTCTGTGTAAGAATTTTATCACCATTAAAATACACGTTCACAATCCTGACAGGGCCATGGCCAGGTAATGGTCTACCATTTTTAGCAAATCTGTCCTTAAATCTATCCAAAACGTTACCATACCAAAACTCTTCTTGAGCGTTACCAGAAGTAAAAATTGCTAATTTTAGTCTCGACGTGCTGTCTGACACTTTTGGTAAGTTGACCATCACTTTATCCGAAGGCAAATAACTTAAAGGGGGATTATTTGTATTTTTGCTTTTAATCAAAGGATAAACTTGATCGGCAGGTTTATTATAAGATATCAAAAATGGATTATTAGAACCAGCTACCACTAAATCATCGGAAGTATTAATTTCATGAGTTACAACGTTATCATCAGTTACAACGTTATCATCAGTTACAACCTTATCATCAGTATTATAAAAATCAGCCACTAATAAAATTTTAAATTTTCCAGTTAACCTCTTATTTAAAAGATTATCTAATTGGAATAATATATCAGTTTTTTGTTTAAATAAAGTCAAATATAAGGAAACATCTTTTTTAGCAGTCGAAAATACTTTAGAATTACCTGGTTCAATGGTTGAGGTTCTCCAAATTTGGGCTCCACCAACAAAAATATTAATTAATCGATCATACTGAACTCCATCAACCTCTGTTTTTAAGGTTAAAACCACTTTGTTAAAATCAATGTTTGGAGGATTAAACTGGCTTACCACAGGTTTACCCCAAGAATTACCAAATGTTGCATCAATCAATGTCATTTGATGTACCGATTTTCCATAAGTGTGTCTTGGGATATCAGGATAACCAACACTAATAATCTCATGAGCGGATTCGTTTTTGGTGGAAAACAAACCACTACCAGTATCAACCACGCTTCCAAGGTGAAATTGTCTTGGTGTTGCTGAGGGTACGCCCTCAGCAATACTCAAACTTTCCAGATTAGTGTATAGAATTCTTCCTGTTTTTACACCAAGAAAAATCCAAAAGAAAGTGGTACAAACTAAAACGAAATGGAATAAATTTTGATAGTTCAATGGAATTTTCTGACCCAAATGTTTCTTACTTTTGATTTCATTCATTTCTTGATATCTTTGCTTTTCATTAACCAATTCTTCCTCTTCCAGCCAAGTTTCATCCACTGAAACCTCAGTAAGTCTTGGTGACCCATATTTGATCATATTCCAGATGCTATACTCTCTCACAAACCGTTTCATTGTCCAAACAATGAGCCCAGTCTCTACCGTTATCTATCTTATCGCTCCTTCTAATTTATCCTGTCAATTTTAGTTTGGGTTGTATGCAGTATACTTAGATTGTCTATATAAGTAAGTACTTAAGTAAAGAATTAGACCAATACACCATCAAAACGATTATCTAATTGTTGTTGATTAGATATATAGCTCAATGTTCTTTCAAAGATACGTCTGCTAATTTTGAAAAGAATTGCTTCTTTATCGGACTCATTCTGGGCAGTATTAATCTGATCTTCTGATTCACGTAAATTGTCAATGTTTGTCTTGATCAACTCGATTAATCCATTAATATACTTTGAATCTACTAGACAATTTCCATAAACGTTGAATATTAAGCATCGGTTCAATATTTCAATGAATAGTTTTAAAGATAAGTAAGGATCCATACATGAATCGGCAATTCTTAACGCTTTTTGTAAACATTCCAAGACTCGTTTAGGATCGCGGTATAATGTTTCTTCATCGTCACATTCTTCTTGGTCGTTTTCATTTTCCTTACTTTGCTTCCTAGCTTCTTCTTCCTTTTGCAGTTCAAGGTTGATTTCATGTACTGTGGGTGAGGTTTCACCCGGTTGCAATAACAACTCGCTCCACCACCATAAATGCGAGCAAAAATATACGGCTCTACATTGATCCTGTTTTTTCAATAATTTAGACCCGTATAATGTTAATTTTGTTATCAAACTTTCATAATTTTCTTTGCTAAAATATCTGGTATTAATTAACTTATTGGCAATGGCAATAATTGACTGGTATGGTATAGATAACCCTCCAACTGAATCATGAGGATTGACATTATGATAATAGTTCCCATGTCCACTCATGATTAAATTTTCTTCGTACACAATAAAACATTGGGTGAATAATTCATAGCTTAAAGTTTCTTTTTGTAACTGATCAGCTATTGAAGCTGCATTCAAATACATTTGTAGCACCAATTCTGATTTTGTTTCTTGGTGGTATCTATATAATTCATCAATTATCACTGATAAATTCTTGAAATTACTTGTAATTAGTAAGTCTTGATTCGAAACCCCTTTTGATTTTTTTTTTGACTTCAAATACACATATCCAACAAGCTTCAATTTATACAAAATTTTTGATATTAATGTTGGATAAGTATAAACAATGTTATCCAAATTCTTATTTAAATACTTCCTCCTAACATACATCAAATTGTTCAAATTTTTGTAAGGATCATTTGGATTTTCAATTAATTGAATAATTTTACATAATTTTTCTTGAACTGTTAAAAATTCTTGAGTAATGTATCCATTGTTTACTTTGAAAGCTTTCTGAACTCCTAAATTTTTTGCAGTATTCAAATCTTTGTCGGAATCTTTGATTAATACTAACAAGTATTGAAATATTCCATCAATTTGCTCGATGCTCGTGAAATTCTCTTGCTCCTCTTGGTTCAATAAACTATCAACAATTTCTAATGATAACTGCTTTTGATATTGTAAGTTCGTTAACTTGGAATAAAAGGCGTGAAAAAACGATAACTTGAATAATGTGTTAATTGATTTAAAATGCTTAATAGGAACGGTCAACAATTGCAAAATCATATCTTGAGCATTATCATTTTTAGATAGTTTTTCTATGGCAAATTTAAAGACTTTGTCTAGATTTTTGTAATTATTCACGTCAAATGTTAACGACAACTTTATGATTGATTGTAGCATCCATGAATGTTCATCATCTGGTAATTCAGGATCCATTTCATAATTTTTCTCGTAAAATTTCCAAAAAATATCAAAAAGTTTGGAGGTGTCAAACTTTTTGACTTCTTTTATTTGACCATCATTAATTGAGAGATTGGATACTGAAATATCTTGTTCGTACCTATGATAGTTAATGAATCTATCGATCAAGGTGGCAATTAAATCACTTTTACTTAGTAACGGATGCAAATTAATGAAAACGTCATTTAAAAGAGCTTCTAAGGTGGCAAAATGAAAATCGTCTGGAAAAATTTGTATCAATACATCAATTAAATAGGTTTGTGCTAAATGATCTCGACATTGAATGATTTGCTCTGTTATAATTGGAAATATGTTATTTTGATAATATGAAATACTTGAATAGTTTACGTCCCCTTGATAATCATCAATGATTTGTGACAATTTGACTAGATTTGAACCAACTAAAATCTTCAACTCCTTTCTTTCTTTGTATCTAGTCTCTCGTTCTGATGAATGACCTTGATGTTGCAATCTAACCCATAATTTATTCATTTCAATAAAATTTGTAATTAAAAAATCCACAGTCTCTTTAAATTCAGATTCATCATTTATTGGCAATAAATCTTTGGTTCTTTGACTCAAGTAATATCTTAAAAATAATCCTCTTATTGGGTGTTGAACTCCTCGACACATTTCAATTAAATCTTTCATGATTTCCTTCACAGGCGAACCTTCGGTTGCCATATATGTTGTACCAATAACTATCATCATATATAATCGAGGAATAATATTTCCTGAGTACTGAACCAATTCGTATAAATCAGCTAAAAATGGTGAGCTACCATTCTTAGTCGGTTTCTTTTGTAATTTATTCTGCTTTGATTTATAATGATTCATCAAATAACCAGATAAAACCTCTAAGTTATCGAAAACAACAATGTATAGTTCATAATATTGTTTTGGACTCAATTGATTAGTCCTTAATTCATTAAGAAAATTGGAACAATGTTTTAAAGCTTTAAGTAAATTATTTTCATCCAAATTCTGCTTCATAAGATTTGCTTGCTGGGTTATATTATGAATGCTTCCTTGCAACTCATTATGCTGTGTATTCACCATCTTATCGTTAAAAGTAGCTAATCAATATTAGTTGTTAACTATGGTTGATCAAAGTCACGACATTTATCGAACTACCTCAACAAAATGTCGTGTCAGTATTGAACGACATTTTTGCAGCCTACAATACATCAAGATGGATTGATTTTAATTGATTAAATATATAAATATACAAGTTAACTTAAATTAATGTGTGAAATATAGTGTTTTTAAAAAAAATATCGCTTGTCAAAAGAGATATTGAACATCACAGATGTCATTTATTGAAAAAAAAAAAAAACAATTTTGGAGTAAAAACAGTCAATCAATTAAGCTTGAGACCGAGATTTTTGTTAACTGTTCTTCTTTCTCTGATGATGAAGATTCTGATTTATCATCAATTTTTTTACTATATTGATGAAATTTATGATCGTCATTTTGTTTGTGTTTTAAATCGTCATCATTTATCATAGTAATATCGGATTGACTATTATTTTTCAAGGAGGCTATACTTGACATAGAAAATCTTGTAGCTGGAGTTAGCAGAGGTGAGTTGAAAGCACTATTTTGTGAGATATTTCTTTTATGATATCCACTGTTTTGATTACTACCCGCACTTGCAGAGGTGGGACAATACTGATTGTTGTTGATTAAAGGATTTGGGAAAAAATCAGGAGCTATTGATGATCTTCTTGAATTTGTGTTTGAACAATTTAAACCAAACTCAAAATGAGATATGGAATTATTTCGACTTGCTTGATTTGATAATAATAATGGCGAAAAATTTGGAGAATTTGATGATAGGTTTGATAAATTTGGATGTGAATTATTCGATTGTGAATTTTGAGATTTATAAATAGGTTGTGCGGAAGAATGCCTTCTTTCATCAAGTAAACGTCTTTTGTTAATTGGAGGTAAAGTCATCCCCATTCCATTGATGTCAAAACTAGCTGATCTGACTGAATTACTAGCAGAAATATGATTGAAGTTAGCATTATTTAATTTTAAACCAATATTTGAGGGTTCATTACTTTTGCCTTCTTTAAAAATGGATGTATTAAATGATATTTGTGGTAAATGATACTGTTTGGACATTGGTAAAGTAGTGGGGCTATTATACATTCCATTAAGACTAGAAGTTGAGTCACTTCGGTTATTAACTGATAAAGAAGGGTTTGTATTTAGTGAAGGAAGTATTTGATGTTGTTCACTTAATGAATTTATTTGAGGTATTCTTGGATGATCCCTTTTTGGATCATTTTTCACCTCTTTTTTGGTGTCTATAGTAGGTTTGCTGAAATCTTGCTTAATGTCTTGTTTTTGATTTCGATCCAGAGTATATTCTTCATCTTCTTCTTCTTCAGGGGTGTGAATATCTTCATTTGAGTTTGAAATCTTTTGCAAACTCTGTCTTCTTCTTCTATTGGCACCACCATTCCACCAATTTTTGATAGCATTATCTGATCTACCATTTAAATGTCAAGATATTTCTGCCCATTTTTTACCATATTTTAGTACTAGAGACTCGATTAGCTCTCCTTCTTCGTTGGTTATCGGAGTCCGATTTAGACTAGGTTTCAAATTTTGATGATACCGTTCTCGACACTGTTTCGGAGTTCTGGTAACTAAACTCAGAGATATCCTAACCCAATTTGTTGCCCCATAAATATTTACTAATTCCAATAATTTTTTATCTTCAAGTGGTGACCACGGACCTCGTCTAGTGTGGGAGCTTGTAGCTCCACTAACAACACCAGTGGCGGTGCCAGTATTAGCACTTGTACCACCATTATTGACACCCAATGCAATAGATTCATTAGGGTTATTGTTGGTATTGTTATAGTTGGCGTTGGTATTTTGATTAGGATTATTAGGATATGGCTGCTGACTATAATAGTACATATTGTTGAAATTCATGATGAAGCAAGATTTATATTAAAATAAACCTTAGTTCTATTATTGACAATAAATTTAGTATTTACTAGTTGACTCTCACTATCTTTAACTTCAAGATTTAACGATATCTTCCCTAATAACTTTGCCTTTCTTGTTCTCGGTTATTTATGAATTAAAATTAATTTTCAGTATTGATAATACTTTTTTAGTTGCAATATTGATATCTTAACAAACTGAAATAATCTTCAGGTTGATAACTTACTAATTCTCCGTGAATGTGCCGTATTATCTACTGCCAAAAAACTTTTTTACCTAGTTGAAGGTTTTATAACTTAATTTTTATTTAATTTGTTACTTCTTTTTTTTATTAGACACATCCCGGAAGTCGTAAATTGACCGGATATTGACAAGGTCGGGTTTCTATCAACAAAATTTAAAAAAAATAGAAATTTTTTATGAAACTGTACATGAAGGTTTTGGGTTGACTGATGTGGTTCACTAAATCACTTATATCAGCAAACAAATAAACAAATAAAAACAACAATATCACCATAATAATGGTGATATTGTTAAATAAACCAAGTTTTGACTCCAATTTATATATTTTCAAATTAAATCATCACCACTAATATCCGGGGACAAAAAAACGGTTAATATTTTTTATTTTACAAACTGTTTAGATTCGTAGATGGCTTGGAGTCACACCACTATTGGGATAGAGACTTCTGACCAACAAGCAATAACCGCTTGTCATTTTTTTACTGCAAGAAGTATTCTATACATTTGCTGGTTACTGTAAATACATGT
>JANIWI010000126.1:0-19516 GCA_030705115.1 Suzukiozyma pseudoglaebosa | reverse complement strand
AAATACATTTTTGATATGGTAATGCTTTTGATTTTAACACCAGATTGTATAGTTAATATAGTATTTTAAAAAAAGGAGTTGAAGATGACAAAACATGGAGAGCAAAGGAAGGAAATAAAATATTCACCGGAGTTGATGTACCAGTACCTAAGCTATCATTTTGTGGTTTACTTTCTACTTACAGCATTGCCTGGTGTACACTATTAAAATCATACGAGATGATTTAAGCAACTTAATTTTCTGATAGAAAATAAAGTTACTTCTCGAACTTATCTGTCAAATATTTTGTGTTAGTTAAATGTAGAGGGAATAAAAAATAAAATTTTATGCTGATGTTGAAAAGAGAACAAAAGATCTACCAAAAATGAAAAAGAAATTAATCGTATTTTAAATCAGTACAACTTTTAACGGAATTTACAATAGGAACTATTTCAATTTCAATTCCGTAAATTTCAAAGTTTTTCTATTGTTCATTGATAATATTTTTTAAAAAGATTACCTTTTTCGGAGCATTTTCTCGTATCTTTGAAAACACATATAATCGTCTTACTAAAGTGAACGATTATTGTTTTCATTTTCGTATCTATACTATAAAATGTTAATAATGTTGTTAACATTGCTATCATTTTTATATTTTTTACTAACTTGAAGAGAAAATTTTTGACGGGTTAGGAATTGAAAGAACAATATACTTCAATAGTTATGATTAAAAAATAATATTGTAATAAACAGATCGCCGCACTTGAAACCATAATTTACGTACTTACTTTAAATGATGGAGTTGATTCGATCAAGAAGATTTCACCTGCTATAGAATATTTACTATAATCAATGAAAACTTTAAGTTATTCAATTATTGGGTTAATTCAAATGGGAAAAATCCTTAGCCAGCTAACTTTTATTTGAAGGATCAACCAAAAATGTTGATATTTCTCTAATTTTTAAGCGATCAATTATTTTTCGGTAGCAACTAATTTTGCGTTTACGGTATCATTTAATTATTTTTACAATCCAATAGGACTTCTTGTAATAACCTTAAATCAATAAGCTATTCCACAACCGTCTAAAGGAAGATACTATTGAGGTTGTGTTTTTTCTTTTCATATCTCAATAGCGATTCGATCAGTGCAAGCTACAATTTGAAACCCTCTGGGATATAATTCTCATTCATCGCCGATACCTTATTTCTGGTTGATATTTATGTACATTGATTACGATTGGGTATTTGAATTTAATTTACTAACATCAAATTTTATAAACATTTCTATAAAACTTGATTTTTCAAGTATTATGGGGGTCACAATTAAGTAATTCCCAATTGAGAAGTACATATTTTTCCTATTTCCACCGTTATGTCAGATATTAAGAATGGTTTGGGTGTGTAAACGTTTGGTTATGTTATGGTTAATACAAGACCAGGTATTGTATAATCTTTGTCATTTGCAAAAAAATATGACATTAAAATTGTTTTTCTTTCTATTTTCCCAAGGTAATAGGTTATATGAATTCACGATCAATTGAGGAGCAAATTTAACGGTTAAGTTATTTTTTTTCCTTGATTCCAAAGTCTATAATATACACAATTTTAAAAATTGTCAAACATCATCTTCTGACATCCAAATTCGAGCCTAAGCATACGCCATAGAACCTATATAACGACAGAAACACTGACAGACTGTCTGTGTTTCTGGTTGTCTATCAGGATAATATCGAACGTTCATATGCAAAAATGGCAATAAATGCTGTGTTTTGTGATTCAATTTCGTAAAAGTAAGTATACTAAAATTAGAAAACTCTTATTACTTTACATGTCAAAAGTCAATGTTTAAAATAATTCGAACGGCAAAGGGTTTAAATTTGAAATCAATACAAGGCTAAAATTATGGTATAGGCACTGATAGGCGCAGTTGTTGGTTATTCAACGATTGTGATATTCTAATGAAACAAAGTCAATGGATCATTGTATAATATTAAATAAATGTTACATTAACCGTGATACTTCAAATAAGATATGTTTTTCAAAAGTATCATAAAGTCATTACAATTCATTTTTTACCCAGGTTATGTACAATAATTAAAAATTCTTATAACTGTCGTATCGGTCAATAATATTTTAGCTATTATAGTACGTAATACGAAATATTTACCTGTATACTATACATGGCTGCTATTACATCTTGTTCTATTGTCTCCTGATTCCTTATCTCGTGAATACTATATGGTATAGGTTTGCTCTTGTTGTAATTTCCACTTATTTTATAATAGGTTCGGCAAATATTACCAGTTCTGGACACAATATATCTATTAAAAATGCTAGTTGTCCGAAATCCATCGGCATGAAGCAATAAAAAAATCATCACTGACTGCAAGCAAAGCTAATTTTTAGTTTACGATTTATGTATTCAAAAGTAGCAACATAATTGAATGTAGAGTATTAATTTACTATAATTCAATAATGAGCATTGTACGAACAAAAAGGTTTGGATACCAGTGGTTTTTTATTAAATTACTTGAAAGACATTGAAAATCGGTTTTTAATATAAAAACATTTTACTCAAGTTACTGTACCCTTAATTTGTGGAAAACCGGAGAGAATTATTAGTCGGAGAGATTTATTAGTTTGGGTTAAAAAAAAATTAAAGTTTTCAAAATTTCAAGTTTTTCCGTAAACTATTTCATAAACTTAATTTCTGACTAATTGTTTGTTTCTGACTAATTGTTTGTTTCTGATTAATTGTTTGTTTCTGACTAATTGTTTGTTTCTGACTAATTGTTTGTTTCTGATTAATTGTTTGTTTCTGACTAATTGTTTGTTTCTGATTAATTGTTTGTTTCTGACTAATTGTTTGTTTCTGACTAATTGTTTGTTTCTGATTAATTGTTTGTTTCTGACTAATTGTTTGTTTCTGATTAATTGTTTGTTTCTGACTAATTGTTTGTTTCTGACTAATTGTTTGTTTCTGATTAATTGTTTGTTTCTGACTAATTGTTTGTTTCTGATTAATTGTTTGTTTCTGACTAATTGTTTGTTTCTGACTAATTGTTTGTTTCTGACTAATTGTTTGTTTACGACGAATTTATTGATAGTTATAAATTTAGAAGTAATTGAGATATGAGCTATTAAAAAAAAAATATACATCGATTTTATGTATATATTTTTTTAATTTGGACAACTGTGTTTGTGATGTAACCTCAAGTTACTGAATCAAAAAAATTTATCGTAATTCAAACTCTTAATCTTGCAATTTCATAATCAAGCTAGAATTAAGTAACAAATTCCGTTTATCGTTTACGGCAACAATTAAAATAATGAATATTTCTTACTTGGAATACTACTGATTATCTATTATTACTATTTATTAAAGCATAATACGAATTTGTGCTTCCTTATTCATTATATAATAAAAGGCTTATAATATGATTTTACTGGTATATTCAAGGATATCTAGACATCATTTCTTTAAAATCAATTTGTATTCAAGGATATCTAGACATCATTTCTTTAAAATCAATTTGTAATAAGATTAGCTTGAACACTATCAGTGGTGCAAACATGTTCCATTAAAACTACGTCAATATATTAAAACACCTATTTCTCTTTGATCACCATTAATATAATTAAAATTACCTAATTATACATTAACTTTTAGTTTAATTTTATTTATATAAATTAATATATATTTATTATATCCTTCTCATAGATAACTGATGCTTATAACTTATTAATTTATAACCTCTTCCAAAAGGATAAGGGCCTTAATAAGTACATATATATATACACATATGATTGTATATATATGTATATATATGATCATATATATATATGTGTATTCATATGTTATTCATATGTATTAATAAAGTGGACTTGGCTTTGTGTAACTTTCCGTTTTCGCGATTGAAGGTAAAAAAAAATTCACCATTAGTTTTGAAATGATATACAATACAAAATTTATAAGATTGAGAATATACAAGATTCCATTGTGGAGAATCATTGATAGTGGTGTTATAGAGAGGTAAAA
The DNA here is from genome assembly GCA_030705115.1 of Suzukiozyma pseudoglaebosa. NCBI lineage: Eukaryota > Fungi > Ascomycota > Pichiomycetes > Serinales > Debaryomycetaceae > Suzukiozyma > Suzukiozyma pseudoglaebosa. The sequence continues at coordinate 15,497 of JANIWI010000126.1, read as the reverse complement.
CAAAAGAGAATGACTATTGATACAACTAGTAAGTATATAGTAAGCTGGGGATTAAAAGTAAATAAATAAAAAGAAAATATAAATATATTTTCTTTTACCATATTCTTCATTTATTCAACTTTTTCTTATACTAACCAAGTAGTTGGGTTTGAAACGATATTATCAGATTTATTTAAAGTATTTCAGAATGCAGATAAAAATAATGATATCTTGACAACCTCAAAAATCCCAATTGGATTTTGTGAACTTGATGGTGACAAAATTTTGTTATCATATAAGAAGTATATTAGCGGGGGTAAGAATATAAAGACAGAAACTATTCAAGAGAAGTATGATAAAGGTAAGTATGATTCCCCGTATAAATTATATCATGATATAAAAATAGCCAGTTCGGCCAAAATTGAAAGTTTGAAATTAGGATCAGAAGATTATAAAGCAATTGATTTTTTTTATAGATTCACTAGTGAATTATTATTACAAGAAGTTGCTAGATTACATCTTCTATTTTCTAAAAATGACAATAAACCTAGCGACTTGATGTCTGATTTATTTATTCAATTGTGTGATGATTTTCATAAAATAAGTTATTCTTATACTGCTTCAAATGATGAAATGGTGACATATATATCAAAGACTGAAGAACCGGAACCGCAAACCATTTCTCCTTATTCCAACATTTATCCAAATCAATCTCCAGTACCAACAAGAACAATAAAACAACCATTATTTTCATCGTTAATTGGTAAATCTAGTTTGGACACAAATCCAACGTTTGTTCCTGATCCTTATATGGTGTCTAATGTGATACCAGTTAATAAAAACCAAGCAAGAAATAGTACAAACCTTTCAACCATAAGTTCGGCAAGTAGTAAAATTCCAACTCCATTAGATCAATTACCTTCTGCTTTGTTACAAGACTTTTTCCATCCTATATGGTATACTATACCGGTACCAACATGGTTGAACTATAAATCATCAATTTTAAAACCGGCAACTTTAGCCAATAATGCTTACACGACTCCTTCGGCATTATCTTTACAGTCTAATAATCAAGGAGAAAAACCGAAATTATTAGTATTACAACAGAAAAACTCAGATGCAAATGATTCTAATACTTTTATTGAAGTTCCTGGTGATTGTGTAAGATCGTTTGCTCCTAATGTGGATCTGACTGAAACAATTGTTACGGATTCTTTTAAAAGTAGAATTTGGTTACAACATTTGGGTTTTGAACAAATAGAGAGTATCAAGAAAAAATATTTACAAGGATTACAATCAAATCTGGAACCCAGCCAAACAATCAAGCCTGTTGAGATTGAAGAGACTTCCGAGCCAAAAAAAGATGCAACCCCAATAGAATCAAAACATATAACTCCAAGTCCTGAGGAATTGAAAATAGATACGTCGAAGGAAGCTGACATAAGCGATATTAACGGTTCAGTAGAAATAGATGTGTCAAACTTAATGGAATGGGATCCGATAAAGATACAAGCTTTGGATGAGTTGATTCAAGAGAAAAAATCTACATTTGAATCTCCCCAATCTTTGCAAAGAATGATATCGACTTCTTTGATCAAATTGAACCGATTGCGTCAAGAACGTTATTTGAAAAGTGATCAAAAGTTGATTGCACCACCAAGTGATGACGAAGTTAAATTATATAATAAATTATCCAAATTGATAGAGATAACGATTAAGCTATATAAAATTAATCCTGGTGATTTTTCAATTGAATTCAGTAAGAAAATTCCTGTTTTAGTTAGTGAATTTTGTGGTTCATTACCTGCAGTTGCTCCAACCAAAGCTCCTACTCAATACAATTCAACTTCACAATACTCAACTAGTACAAGATTGCCAACTATTAGAGGGCCATACAAGAAAAAGAATAGAATCTAAAGTGATATTCTATTATCACCTAGTTTTTTTAATTCTGTACAAATATATAATTAATAATAATGTGCGTTACGATAAATTTTCGATAAATTAATCTTAATATGCTTTCTGATGAATTATATACTAGCACCATGTGCAAATGCATAAAGTAAATATAAGTTTAATGACGAGATAATCACCCAAGTTGAAATAGCAGCTACTTTGAAGAAAGGACCATTTTCAAAAGTATACTTATTGATGGAATTTTGTGAAAAATTGTGAAGTAAAGCTGAGTTTTCGTCTATTGGTGAAGTATCATATACTGTCATGAAGTTTCTTTTGCAGGTAAAATAAATTAAAGGAGCAGAAACTATGGGTAAAATAAAACTCAATACCACTTGAGATGAATTCATTACTTTTGAGACTCCTTCTCGTCCTAAAACAGCAATGACCAATAAAACTGGAATAATGGCTAAAGTTCTTGTAACCAATCTCCTTATCCAAGGTTTGAAAGACCAATTAATAAATCCTTCGGAAACAATCTGTCCTGACATTGTACAAACAATACCGGCTGATTGACCAGCAAATAACATTGATAAAGCAAACAATAAACCAGCAAATGGGGAAATATAATAAGTTAACATTTCATAAATGGATAATAAGTCTGCGTCTTCAGCATCAGGTTTACCATACAAAGTTGAACCAGCAACAATTAAGATTGCTGAATTAACAAAAACAGCAATAATAAGTAATGATAAAACTAATTCTGTGTAACTATAAGACAAACAATGATTAATAGCTTGATAACTAGGTTTATATTTATGAGATAAAGAAGTACCATCAGATATACTAATCAATTTATTTGTAGTTTCTGGTAAAATATCATCTTCAGAATCATGAGACTGTAATTGATCTTGTTCGATATAACCATGTTTTAAATCGTATTCTTTTAATCGGGGTTGGACTAACGCAGAACCAAGATATAAAGAGTGAGGCATAACTGTAGCGCCGATTATCCCACAACTTAAAAAGATGGCATCCTTCTCGAATAAAATTTCTTTATTTAAAGGTAAAAATCCTTTTATTATATTTGCAAAAGATCCTGGTTTAAATTCACATTCGAATAATTCTAAAATAAAGCAAATACAAGTACCTAATACTAATATTGATACTAATATTTCAAAAATTCTTGTTTGTTTCATAGAACCATCTTTACGATAAGCAATCAAGATGACTAAAACATCCAAAACTGTGATTAAAACTCCAAAAATCAATGGAATTCCAAATAAAATTTCTAATGCTATAGCCGTTCCTACCACTTCGGCTAAATCAGTAGCAATAATTGCTAATTCAGCACAAATATATAATGGTAAATTTAAATAATAAGGTAAATTCAAGCGACACATTTCTGCCAAATCTAATCCAGTAACTGTACCCAATTTGACACAAAGGCATTGTAAAATGATTGCAAAAATATTTGACATAAATATTATAATTAGGAGTTTATATTCATACATAGCACCCGAACTAACTGAAGTTGAATAATTTCCTGGATCCATATAACTCACAGAAACCAAGATCCCCGGTCCTATAAAAGTGTAATACTTCTTCAACACTCTCCACAACTTAGCAACCATACTATCATCTTCAACAACCATATTCAATAGTGGTTAACTAAACTTTTCACTTACACCATGTTTAAAATCAAATTATCCCGGCGAATGAACTGGGGTACTATGCAGGTCGCTTCCATTCATCCGTGGCTGCAAAAAAAAAAATCTTCTTGAAATCCCGAAGTAAGTAATAACAAATAAAACCATCAGTAAACAAGTTAGATCTAAGAAAGATTGAGGAAACTAACAAGTAAAGCAAACTAATAAACAAGTTAGATCTAGAAGATATGTATCAAGTAAACAAGACGATTTAATAACCCTCGATATTTATACATATCTTGAGTTTCAAACATATAATTTAAAAGAAAGATGTAACAAGAAGTGAGAACACACTAGGAGGCATTTTCCTGAAAACAATAATATGGTGACTATTAATATCTCTCTTTTTGAACTGAATATAATGGTAAACAAATTTTTATTAAATGAACAGTAGAGTATTAGCATCTACCACGAAACTAATAGCGACGATGCAATTGGTAGTAGAATTTTTGTAAAACAACTCTTTCTTTAGAAATGTGGTACTCTAGCAAAATTATTTTAAGTAGTCACAGCATTAGAAATTATGTGTAGTCAAAGCACTAGAATGTGTAGTCACAGCACTAGAAACTATTTGTAGTCATAGCATTAGAAACTATTTGTAGTCATAGCATTAGAAACTATTTGTAGTTGTATCGCTGGTAGATATATGTGGTCACAGCACTATAACTTGTGTAATTATATATAACTATGTAGTTACAAGATGTATGTAGTAGTTTATACTTTATCGGTTACCATGCGGAGTGTTTAATGGACTCAATCCCAGTCCTAACAAGGTATGTTTACTATATTCCTACACTGGCGACTGTTGAATGGCATTGCAATATTACAAATACGGGACAGCTAAGTTTTGCTCAAACGCATGGAAACAATCTCCAACAATCGTGGCTTCCTTTGTAGTTTGTTAATAGGTGGTTAAGTACAACATTCACTACACTGAACATCTTGTTGAAGCAATGGCGTCTATATTTACACTGAGATCTTATAAAGCAATGGCGTCTATATTTATACAGAGATCTTATAAAGCAATGGCGTCTATTTTCATACAGAGATCTTAATTATAAAGCAATGGCGTCTATATTCACACTCTGGAGATGTTGCTTTTGAAGCAACGATCTTTTTGATGAATTTAATGTAGACAACTTTTACTAGGTCTTCAATCTAAGAAAACACTTTATTACGTATCATCGTTCACTAGTAGTGTAAGCTCTCTATAGACAACCACTTTCATTGTTCAATTCTTACTCAAACACGATATTTAATTTATGATAATTATGTACCAAAGTCTTCTGTAAGCGATAAAGCTTGCTTGGTCTCGGAATAGTCGACTATGACTAATTGAACCCGTTTATGTACCTTTAGCCTATTTCATCTTGACTAGCTCAATGATCTAGTATCAAAAACTACAATTTACTTGTTGTAAACCAAACTTTCATGATTTTTCACCAATTTTCACCAATTTTCACCAATGTTCACCATTTTTCACCAATGTTCGCCATTTTTTACTTACTACAGAATATTTGGTATTGATTGTTGCCAATTTCAGACATTTCTTTAACCTAATCGTGTCAAATATTCAATTTGATCAACTGGTTCATCAATTTTATTCCTTATTTGTCCCTAGAGATCGAATTTTCAAAATTTTGACCCGCTTAAACCGTCAACATCAACTCTTGAGCTATTTCAAACCTGCTTATCCGGTTTCTTATTGTTTCAACAACTTTTTGTTAACAATTATTATACGATTAAAAAATTGGTCGATTTTTCATTCATCTCACAGTAAATTTAGTAGCCGATAGTTCACTAACAATTGAGTTCGATGTATGTTCACCACTATGCTCGATTGGCAAGAGGCGGTCTACATTATTGCTGGTTACGGTGTTTGTCGTCTGCTACACCCAGTGAAATCTTGCAAGATAAGTTGATTCACCAAAAATTGGCAAGCTTGAAGTCTTATAAACAAGCATTCCCCAGTGATTCGATAACAAATAATCAAATAGATCAATATGTCGACTTGGTTAATGTTTACAATGATTTGAAACTAGAAAATTTGATAAGAATTGGAGTGATTTATGGTGACAATTACCTGGGTAAAATCATTGAAACTATTTTGGCCGATCCGCTAGCTTCAGGGAACGGAGAATGGTTCAAAGCGATCGATAATAGAGATAAGAGTATAAATAACCAATTCATATATGGACAGTATTCTCCAGTGCCGCCACCACAATCAATTGTTGAAAATTCAAATTATAATATATTCAAGAAACAACCCCCTGTTGTCGAACGTCAACCCGACAATACTTATAAAATCCCATCTCCAATTCTATCTTCAATATATAGACCAAATTATTGGCCAAATTTTGTTGATGTTGTCAATCCTATACAACTAACAGAAATCAATCAACCTTTGAATAATTATGACGATTTTCATTTTCTTATCCATGTTAGTCAAGACTTGAACATGGCTGATTTACCGGAATCGATTTTAAGCAAGGTCTTGTTCAGTGTCATTGATAATACTGAATATTCACCCCCTTCTTCTGAAAGTACTCCCGTAACTTATTCAATAAATGAAACAAATAATCATATTGTCAAAATCAATTCTAGATTAGCCTACGATGGAATTGGGAAATTTTTAGCATTGGATACTCTCGCTTCTGATGAGTTTATAATCTCGATTCAGAATTCGAATCTTTTTGAGATTTGGAAGGCTATTTCATGGTATCTGAATTCGATGAATTTATCAAATTGGTTACTAAAAAACATTATAAATCGCATTCAAGAAGTTGATGCTACCACAAAATCAATTGAATCTTTAAGCAAATCCCTTGTAGATCATGAAATCACTGATTTTTCAAAACTGACTCATCATGAATTACAATATGATTTTATTCCAAAAACTTCAAAATTTTTTAATTCAAAATTGACTTGGTGGAAGTTGTATTACAAAAATGATAATATTGAATATGATTTAAAAGATTTTTTTAATGAAAATTTCATGAATAATTCAATTGAAAACTACAATTATTTACGAGGATTTATAGTATCCAAATTGAAACAAAATAACTACGCAAATTATTCTCAATCAGACTTACCAAATCCATTACAAGACTTGAAAGTTGATTTGATTAATAATCGATTAACAAATGAAATTCAACCTAAAGTATTTGCATTTTTAACTCAAGGTTTAATTTATTATCAATTACCAATATCCTTGATAGCTTGGCTATCATGGCAATATTTTGGTTTTTCATCAGACACTGCATTTGCCCTTGGTTTGCTAGGATGGGTGGCTGGATTTAATCATGTTGCTAAAAGTTGGTACAGTTTCACTCATTCATGGTTGCAAGAATTATTTGAACAAGTACGAATATGTTTAGGAAAAGATTGTATTGACAACGGATTATTGAAAGAATTAAATAGTAAGGTTGTTGAAGAAATAAAATTTGCTGAAATCAAGAATAATATACTTAAAAAGTTGAAAGAGTAAATAAGTAAGGTCTTTTACCCCAGAAAAATTTATATTTATGGCACTATAGTAAATACTATGAAAAATAATATACAAGAATGAGTTAATGTTGATGCAAATGAGTTGAATATCGCCACAAAAGAAGATTGCAACTTGTAAAAATAGGTGAACTAGAATCTGGTTCTTTTATTTCAAATTTTGTTCACATTTTACCTTATAAAGTAGGTGGACCAGATTCTGGTTTCTTTTGTTTCAACTTTTGTTCCAATTTCTCAAATTCTGCTAATGCAATTTCTTCTTCAGGATCCAAAATCTGTTCTACTTCGTTAACTTCTTCTATATAATGTTTCAACATCGACTCAATTCCATGTTTCAAAGTATCCTCGGATGAAGAACAAGATTTACAAGCACCTTGCAATTTCAAAAAAACCGTTCCTGTTTCTTCATCAAAATCTTTATATTCAATATCTCCACCATCATCCTGGATCGCAGGTCTTATTCTTGTATCAATCAATTCTTTTATCATGGCGACAATTTCTGAATCATCATCAGAAATTTCCGAATCCGATGACTTATTGATCAAATCTTGAGTTATCACCGGTTCTTGCTTTTCAGTTAAAAACTTATCAACAATCTCAATTACTTGCGGTCTCAATTCAGGCCAATTAATATGATCTTGCTTGTTTATAGTAAAAAAATCTTGTCCAATCATGACTGAACTCACTCCTGGAACTTTCAATAATTTGAACGCCAACGGCGAATGAACTGCTTGTTTACTTGACGAAAACTCAAACGTCCTATTCTTTACTGGACTTATCTCACTTTCAGGTGATACAAACTTTAACGCATTGACATTGGGTGTAGTATATGTCTGAAACGATAACCATCTCAACCCCAATCCTGACCTCCTCAACTGAACTCTAGCCCTCACTAGCATCTTAATTCTTAAATATCCCGTCTACCTTCCTTGTATGACCTCCTAAACACCTCTAATCGTGCTTATCAATATCAATCAACTAAGTATATAGATGCTGACAATTACCGAAATCTTCATTGATCAAAAACCGATGGGGTAATCACGTGATTGGCTGCAAAAGCTTGAGCAAACGCCGAAGATTAAAGAAAGTAATAATGATAATAAATAGTGAATAGTGAAAAGTTTATTGGTGGTAGTAGAAGGTATATAGACTTATTTAGAATGGTTAGATGTAAGATAATAATAACAATGTTGAAATAATAAGAATTATGTTATTAATTTTTTTGAGATTTGCTGATGAGGTAATTTTTGCAACCAATTTATGTGATGATGACCGTTTGGTGAGTCCATCAATAGTATAGTTGAAGTTGAATGATTTGGGTTTTGTAGCCACGGTACCATTCCAACAATATCTTTGAAAACATTTTTTACATTGATCGCTTTGTTCTATATTTTGACGTTCTTGAGATCGTCTTATTATGGCACAAGCAACACAAGTTTTCCATTCTTGATCTATGGTTCCATTTAATCGGGTAATAGTATCAAATCCATTGGTTACAAGTTGTTTTTTCTCATCATCGGTGTAAGTCAATTGCATTGTCGAAGTGTTTGATGCAAATTGGAATGGTCGATTAGCAATGTATATCACTAAAGGAGGAATAACTCCATCTTTGGCTAAATCGGTTAGATTCTTAGCATCACAACCGAAAAATGCTGGTTTGGCAGTTAAATTATATTGCAAGAATGTTTCGGCATTGGGGACATAAGGACATAATTGAGATTTTCCTTGATTGGTGAATTGTCTTTCGTAAGTATATATCAAGGCTGATCCATTGGGATAGTAATTATCGAGATCATTAGAGTTATCAAATGCAAATGTAACATCTAATTTTCTTTGTTTAGTCATAAGTGTTGATAAAGGAATCACTTCTCCACCCAATCCTCCGTCTATTAAGTAAAGGGTATCATTAGTTGTAATATTATCTGAACTAGCAAATTGGGAATTATAAAATGGATTAGGTTTATATTCGGCAATATCTTCATACATTTTCGATAATCTAGTTAAAAATTGTCTTCCAATCCATTTAACAATAAAATTTAATGAATTACATTCTTCACAAAATAATGTATTTAAATATTGATTGAAAAGTGATGATGATGTCCCAAGAACAAATCCAGTATTATCAAATCCAATTGTACAATTATTTTCCTGCACTGGTTTCCCATTATTTACTTTGGTACCAATATATTTGATATCAGTGAAAGAATTCAATGCTGGATCAAAAGATCCCATTTCAAATGGATTGAATTCAATTACAGTTGAATTCAAATTATATACTACTGTGCCTGGTTTTCTTCCCACTGCCAATACTATTGGAAATGGCATATCATGGTTTTCAAACACTGATAAGTTTCGTATATCTGAAAATGATGCTGATTCATAATAATTATCTTGCGAAGGGAATAATTGATATGCTAAACCTCGAGACCAATAATCAGTTATAGTAATTCCATAACCGGCATTTTCCTTTTTAGCGATCGATTTGGCAATCCCAGGCCAATTATTTAAATGATTCAATGCTCCTTGAACATTATTAAGAAATACATCTAAATATAATGAAAATTGAGATGTCGATTCATTAACTAATTGTCTTGTTTCTGTCAAATTCCAAACATCATTAGGATCTTCAAATACAACTTCTTCGACGCTTGGCCAATTCTGCATAGTTAATGACCCGACTAACCACGATCCTCCTGATAATGATGAGATATAAGAAGCACTTTGTAATATTCCTCCCAAAAACCCCGGATTATCTTCCATGTCACTAGTACGATTATCTAAACCCGCCAATTGACCCGCACCTGACAACATAGCACGATAGCCACCACCGGAGAATGCTAAGCCAATGTTGATTGGGTTAGAATCGTTACCATCAATAAATTTTTCTGCATCGAAATTGGTTAAATTTGAAGATTTTAAAAAATCAATTAAAGCTTCATTAGTCTTTTTTTGTCGATTTTTAATCCATGATTTCTCTTGCCCCGATGTATCATTACCTTGTCTCAAAAAATTGGAACCACTCGGACATTGAACATTGGCAGGTCCATATCCATTAGGAGACTCTCCGTTGATAAGCTCAACTATCAAAATCAACAAAATAATAGCGATTTTCATTGTAAAACTCAATTTGAAAAGAAACAACTCCCTGATATTACAATAATATCACTTATTCCAAAGAAACAAAACCCTGATATTACAATAATATCAATTATTCCAAAGAAACAAAAACCTGATATTAGGTTAATATCACTAATTTAAAAAAAACGAAAACCTGATACAAGGATAATATCACTATTTTGACTCCTCAATTCATCATCTCATTGACCTACATTGCCTATTGTCATCCCATGGTCCTCCCACGAACCAACCATTGCCAATTCAAGGTAGAATTTCCTCATTGGGACAAAAGCATCAACCAATAATAAAGCCCGCGCCGTAATATGGATGGATACTGTGGGGATGGAAAATGTTAATAGAAGGCATTTTATGAGATATTTTAAGCAACTATTGTTATAGTTATGTCACCACACTTAAATAATATGTCTAACCTAAATTTAAAGCTTGAAAAAAAAAAAAATTATAATAATACTTCATTTCTATCGATTTTGGTAAATCATAAACATGATATTTGTAGATTAGTTCATATCATGAATTGGTTAAGATGGAAAATTGGCATCAATTACTCAATGACTTAATAGTAATCTGTTCTTTAATTTTCAGATATTCTTGTCCCGTCTTGGCTCTTGTACTATTAGTTTCCATTCATTAATATTTATTTTTTTGGTCTTCAGTATATTCTTATTGATTACTTTGAGTGATTGATTGCTTCGCTAGGATATTATCAACTTATACTTTGATTGCGATTGATCTTGGCAAGGTTAGATTCAACTTGGTAATTTTTCATTCTAATTATACTGGAATTTCTGCCTCCATTCACATTTAAACGTTGTCTTTGGATACTAGATCATGAATTAATTGATTTGTATGCCAGGGGTTGTCTATATACAAGTTGTGGCCACCCTGCTGAATTCTATAAACATTGGCTTCATGATTAGTATTTTCATTTATCAAAGTTGATAATTTGTCTCCTGCTTCAGAATTCATGAAATCATATTCACCATAAATTAAATCAATCTTGAATGATGCTTGTGGATTAGTCTTGATATACTGAACAAATTTATCATATATTGGATACTTTGAAACTGATGATGGCGTTAATAAATTTCGAACATAAATATCACTGCTGCTTCCATTGGTAATTGCATTAAATAAATAATCAACAATTAAACTGATTTCCCTCGTAGTTCCATAAATTGAACTATTATGTTCCTTGTCATCTATAAAATCACCATTTTTCGTTATATTTTGTTTAACTTTATTAATTTTGAATAACTTCCCATACCACATATCGAAATAATACCTATATCCCCATGGACCAAAGTATTTTAATATTCTGGGTAATAACGGTACTTTCCAATAATAACCTTCAATATGTCTTTTGGATAAAATTGGGTACCTGGACAAAAAATTGTATTTTGTTGGATCTAAACACGGCTTCAAAATTGGTCCATCGTCATTTTTATCGGTAACCAACTTAGGAATAATATCATTTGTCACGGCGTGAACATGTCTTTCTATTCCAATAGGCGATAATAATATCAAATGATTTAAATTATTGGGATATTTCAAACTATATGAAGCCGACCAGTATCCACCAAAAGAATGTCCAACTAAATAGTCGATTTTAGAAATACCTTGAGCTAATCTCCAATTGTTTATTGCCTGGGTATAGAAAGCTTCTAAATCGGATAAAACTGGCGTAAACAATTTCTGATATTTAATAAATTTTTCTGGATTTACTTGATATCCTTCAATTAATTTGTAATACTTATTATATAATTTCGTCTTATCAGTAGGTAAATCATGGTCAATAAGTTTAATTGGTGGGCATCTCTCTATTTTCCATTTGTTTGCCTGTTTATTATCAACTTTTGGATTCGATGATAGACCAAAGGTTATATTATCAAGAAAGTGGAGTTTGTAATTGAATTTTTTATCTTGGAATTTCTTTATAAGTTCAAAATTACGAGCAAAACATCCCAATGAAGCACCGTACCCATGAATGAACACTATATGTTTTAATTCAGCTGAACAATCATTAACAATTTGAAAATTAACTTCATTTATATAGTTACCTTCTTTATCCAAGACTATCTTATCCTGACCACGAATGATCTTGGAATTCTCAACCGTATTAGGTACCATCATCTCTATTAATTCATTTTGAAGTGTTTCTAATCTATTAGCCTTCAATGATTTTCGCCATTGGGTGAAACTTTCATTTAACGGTAACTTTTTGATGAATCTACGTTCACCATTTGCCGCTTTTGATTCCAGGTATAGTAATCTGGCTCTGCTGAAACATCTGCTTAGCATTACGGGCCCTCTAAGCCTATTCGTAACATACATTGGTAGCAAATGTGGTAATACTTACTAATTGGGCTAAATTTTTCACCTACTGAGAATATAGATAGATAACAAAAATCTCGATGGATATCACTAAAATTTTCAATTCTACTATAAAATGGGCTGTAAGAACGGCAAGTATGGATAAATGGATGGAGAAATCTGAGAAATAGTCAACTTTTTTAGATGATTTTAATTGAAAAAAATTTTAAAAATTGTCGAATTACGTAAAAAAATGAATAAAAATTAAGATACATTATATTACTTCTATTTAAATTGTAATTATTAATACTATGTGATACATTACACTTTCTTGACCAGCACTCCAGTACTATATTGATCACTAGCATTTATTTCTTCTGAATATCCATGAACGATTTTTCCAGTTAATTCATCTTCAAAATCTTCAACGTCTTGCCATTCTTCGAACCATCCTTTTTGGAAAGCTCCAACTTCAGGCATTCCTGCTATTGGGAAGAGTCGACATAAAATTGCATAAATGAGGAATGCTGTGCAGAAACCCATGAAGTAGTTTAATCTATAAACTTTGATAGCTCCAATTGGGTACTGGGATGGATCAGGTGAGACAGCAGCAGCGAACCCAACGACATTTGGAACAATACCAGCAAGATAAGCAGCATAAGCTCTCCAATTAATGGAAAACTTGTTAAATTTATAGATTGAGTCGACTGATTTATCTTCGGGAGCTTGTAATGAATACAAATGAGTCAACTTAAGGTAACCACGTCTAACATAGTAATAATCACAAGCACCAACACCAGCAATTGATGATAAAAAGACTGAGTATGCTGATAAGTAAGTGGTAAACTTATTGGAACTTGAAGTTAATTTCCAAGGAAGGATAGCTAATGCTAAAAATGCACATAAATAACCACCCCGTCTAATATTCATGAACCTGGGCATAATAGCAGTTACATCAGTACCGAATGAAAGGGAATTTGCAGAAATATTGGTACCTAATTGTGCTAACGCAAAAGCAAGACCAATAATAAAAACACCTGCACGGTTTGCAGGAGTATAATCATCTAAGAATCGTCCTAAAACATCAAGAGGACTCCAGTAAGTTTCTCCATAAAGTGTTGTTGATGCTGATGTGACCAAAATCCCAATCAATGAAGTGATAGAAAAACACAATGGAACCGAAATAGTATGAACCAAATATTTCATACCAAATGAAGGTTTATTAGCCATTCTTGAGAAATCTGGAGCATTGGTGATTAAAGTAACGAAATTTGATAATGCATTCATAGTGGATTCAACAAAAGCCCATGCTAAAGCTGAACCTTCAAGAGTAGCTTTTTGACCAAGAACTGGACCAGCACCACCAGCCTTTGAAAGAGTCCAAGCCAAAAATGCAATTGCCACTGGAGGAACTACCCAAGATTTAACGGTGAATAACCATCTGACTTGATGAGGTTGTAACCAAATAAATGGTAAAGAGAACAACCAAAATAAGAAAAAACTTAAGAATTTGAAAGTAGTTAAATCTGGATCATTATGAATCCCATTTGGCATAGTTTGATCTAAGTCTTTACCGAAAACAGCTCTCAACATAACGCTGATACAAGGAGCAGCTACTGAACATTGGACAGCATACCAAATACAAGAAACAGCAATTCTATTAATTACTGGCCATAAAGCCCCATAGATCCCGAATGAGGATCTAGCCGAAATAGGAAATGAAATGTGGTAGAAAATCCCAACTCTAGCTGAGATGGTGATAAAGATACCACAAAGGAAGTAACCAACCCAAACTGATAACCAAGCTTGATACCAATTCATACCCCCAGTAGCGAGACCTAAAGAAGCAATTTGCCAGGTATTAATATTGAATGAATCTGAAATCCAAAAGAATATATAATTAAACCAACTCCAAAGTCTTCTTTTTTCTTCTAATGGTCTTAAATCAAAATTATACAAATACATTTGAGATGTAGTCATCCCCGGTTCTTTATGTTGAACTTCTAATTTATATACCAATTTTCTAAACCATGATTTTTCTTCAACTTCATCAATTGAAGAGAATTCTTCCACTACTGCTAAGTCTTTAGACATTATTAATTAAAACCAACTATAGCTATTGTGAATATTGATTTTGAATTTGGGAATATCATTGCCATATTTATATTGAATTCTTTTATCTATGTAAGTGCAATTGAATCATATCCCCATCAAAAAATTTTTCCACTATGGTTTAGAGCCTGCCTGCCTTGAGATGCTTGAGATGCTTGAGATGCCTGATAAGAAATATTATCAAGCGTGAGACACTTACAACTAGAAAATATCAAAAAATCCATCACTTACTAACAAACCATATAATAAGATACATAGACTACCAATAACGGTTGACGGTTATTTGTTGACCGTTTTGTTACATTGACTTTAGTATTGTTGAATTTGTGATTTGAATTTGTAATTCGATATTATATTTAAATTTGTATTGTGTGATGAATCATATCAAATCGCCGATTCAGTGTAAATGGATTTAGGTGGGGATAAGAGGACTATAGTGTTCGAATTTGACAGGTATAAATCTCTTATCTTACTCACCTTCTCAATCAGGACGATTATATTGTCGATTCTATTATTCTATTGGACAATCGAAAAAATTAACAAGGGTCCAGACTTAAAAAAAATTTTTTACAAACATAAGAAAAAAAATTTTGCGTCCAAGTTTAGTGGCTATCAAATTACAAGAAAAATCGTGAATCTAGAGAACAACAAAAGCTAAGTTTTGAAGATATATCATGAATTGTAAAAATAGGTTAAAAAGAAAAAACTAAAACCAAAAAAAAAAACGAGTAAAAAACCCCCCCAAAGTCCTGAATTAATCAAGATCATAAAAAAAAAGCTCCGCGACGGGGAATTGAACCCCGGTCTACCATGCGACAAACGGTAATTCTAGCCACTAAACTATCACGG
>JANIWI010000125.1:0-19556 GCA_030705115.1 Suzukiozyma pseudoglaebosa | reverse complement strand
TTTTTTTTTTTTTTTTTTTTTTTTTTTTTTTTTTTTTTTTTTTTTTTTTTTTTTTTTTTTTTTTTTTTTTTTTTTTATTTTCCTTTACAGTCAAGAATATTTTTTGGACACGTCTTTGAATTTTTTATTGATAGTCTCTTCTTTTTAATAACATCAATAATAATGCCATTCCCAGGAAAAGAAAACGATAAGATTCTTGTACTTTTCGATGTCGATGGTACTTTAACACCAGCAAGATTGACTATCAGTCAAGAAATGAAAGATACTTTAAAAAAATTAAGAGAAAAAGTCGTTATTGGATTTGTTGGTGGTTCCGATTTAGCTAAACAAGTTGAACAATTAGGTCCAACAGTTCTTGATGATTTTGATTATTGTTTCTCAGAAAATGGATTAACTGCTTACAAACAAGGTAAACAATTAGCTTCTCAATCTTTCATTCAATGGTTAGGTAATGATAAATATAATGTATTAATTAAATGGGTATTGAAATACTTATCAGAATTAGATTTACCAGTCAGAACTGGTACCTTTGTTGAATTTAGAAACGGAATGATCAATATCTCCCCAGTGGGTAGAAATGCTTCAACTGAACAAAGAAATGAATATGAAAAATTTGATAAACAACATAAAATTAGAGAAACTATGGTTGAACAATTAAGAACTAAATTTGCTGATTATGGTTTAACTTATTCTATTGGAGGCCAAATCTCGTTCGATGTTTTCCCTCAAGGTTGGGATAAAACTTATGCTTTACAACATGTTGAAGATGAACACTTTAAAGAAATTCATTTCTTTGGTGATAAATCTTATAAAGGAGGTAATGATTATGAAATTTATAATGACCCAAGAACTATTGGTCATGCCGTCAATTCTCCTGATGATACTATCAAAATCTTAAAAGAATTATTTAATTTATAATCCTGAAATAATAACTTCAATTTTTGATATATCACTGAATAAATAACCTTAGACAATAAACCTTAGATTGCATAAAAATACTCAAAGTTCAGTAGGTGCTTAATTTTGATTTTAGATCTACAATAATCAAAACTGCTCTTACCCCATTTCGTAAAACTTTTATAATCAAAACCGTCTATAGCAAAACATGTACAACTGCTACAATTTTTTGTTGTATTTTCTTTCAATCTTCTACATGTCATTATTTGCCTTTTTAGGTATAAATATTTTTTATTTCCTTCATATATACAATAGTCTTTACAAGCTATATTTATTTTTTATTTACATTATACATAAAATAGTCTTTATTTTCGTTTATAATATATTGCAGAAGCATCTTGTCCACCAACAATCACTTGTTCGATGTTTCTTCCATTCACTTTGACATTATCTAATAATGATAATCTAAAATTATTAACATCAGTTAACCTCTTTGTTAATTGTAAATTATTATTTTCTTGATTGATCTCATTAGGCTCAATTAAACGAGGTAATTGAATTGGTTTAGAAGATTTCACCGTTTTCCCGTTACCATATTGTCCATATTCATTATCTCCAAACACCACCACATCTTTATCTTGGCCAACATTACTCAAAGTTACAAAAGTATGATCACCACTTCCAGATATAGTTTTAATTTTAATTGGAACAATTTTATTAGTAGATTCATCAAATTCATTTAACCCAAATAGTGATTTCACAATTTGCGGTTGAGAGCACACATGTAAATACCTATTACAGCCTAGTTGGCCTTTTAATCCAGTTCCAAAACTCAATAAGATTGATTCTCCATTATAATTCAATTGAATATAGGACGTGTCACTATTTGCATATACCTTCTCGACACAAAAGTCATCAATTTGACTTGATTTTGGAATAATATTCCTACACACTCGTTTAAAATCTTGCTTTGTTAAAATCTTTTTAGGTAATGGATTATACTCAGTTTTTAAATTTAGTTCAATTCCACATTGTCCAAAATTGTTTTTACCCCAAGTCCAAACATTACTTGAAGAATCAACCACTATGCTATGGTATTTACCAGTAGCTATTGATGTAAAAGTCCGGGGTACAACAGTTTTTTCGCCATTAACGTTAATGATTTCATTATTCAATAAAGTCAATGGAAATGGTATATTTAATGGAATATCTGGATTAGAAAATGGTGATAAAGCAGGTAAATCATATTGACCATAATTATTTGGTAAAGTTGTTGTATTAGCGATAAATAGTTTCCCAGATTTACTCAACATCAATAGATGGCTTTCACCGGTAGATATTTGATTAATTGGTTCTGGAACATCAATTTTACCATATTCATTGGATTTCAATAAACCGAACCAATTTCTGGATTTGTGAGATTCATAATCAATAGATTTATTCAATTTAGGAGTATATAAAATTTGACCATTATTGGTCAAATAATAAACAAAATCGTTGGAAATTTGACAACTGACAATTTTGCTTGGTAAATGAATTTGAGTTGGTTGAGAAAGTTCTTGATAAAAGTGATAGCATTTACCCAGGTCGGTGATTGCTACTAAATAATCGCCATTGATTTGAACATCTTGGAAAAACATTCCATCAAAAAATGGCAATCTAAAGAAAAATTTTGATTTATTAGCCCCCGTAAAATAAATTCCTGAATGTTTATGAGAATCTTGCAAATGATTTATTTGTTGGGTAGTTAATTCTTTTGATAAATTCGCCATTAAATTATCAATATTTTTCTTATTCTTATTTGGTAAAGATAAATCTTGCAGTTTCTCGTCATCAATATTGTAATAATAATCTTTGAAAATCCAATTTTTCAAATAATTATAGTTCATAAAAATTTGATGACAACCAACTATACCTAACAAAGCTAGAAACCCCAAGAAGACTCCTTTAATTCTTTCGGTAAATTCAAACTTCAGCTGTTGTTTCTGTTGATCTTTTTGATATTTTTGATGTAAATAATGTAATTGTTTCTTATATTCTGGTGAATTAGGTTTTAAACCAACTAAACTTGAATCTCGTTCGAGTTCACTATTAATATCTAACTTTTGTTGATTCTCCAAATCCTTAGCAACCTTTTGTTGCAATTTACGTTTGATTTCAGGATTAATCTTAGGTTCCAACTCCTCTAAACTATTAAAATTAGTCCCATAGTTATAATCGACCTTCTTACGATTAAAATCATTGATATTGGAATATAATCGAACTAGAGGTAATCTCAACCCAGTTAAACCAACTGAACCAACTCTCAACCCCAATCTCCTTCCAATGTTCCGAGTTATCATCGTTGTGGTTAAAAAGCTGCTAACTAATTTTGAAAGATGGTTGTAAAAATGCGATCCTGGTAATAAAAAAATCGCTACTACTATAATCACCAGTAAAGCTTGATGATGATACGAAGTGTGTTTAGAGGAAATGTGGTTGGTATTCATACCAATCGAATGTTATCGACAATAGCTAAGTTTGACACTAAAAAGTTTGTACAACAATTGGAGAGTGAAGGAGGATTCACTACAAAACAAGCAGAAGTTGCGGTTAATATTGTTAATAAAGCTATAAATGACGGTATATCATCGATCAGTAAGAACTTGGTGACTAAAGAGTCGATGAGTTCGACATCATATCAACAAAAAGTTGATTTTGCTAAATTGAAAGGAGAGTTACAAACGATGGATAAAACTGAATTTATTGGACTAATGAAGGAACAAGAGAAGTTAAGAACTGATTTGACCAATTTGAAAAATCGATTGAAGGAAGAAATTACTAAACAACAAGCTGGGGTAAGGTTGGATTTAAATCTTGAAAAGGGAAGAATTAGAGAAGAATCTTCTATTCATGAATCGAAAATTGAAGATACGTATACTAGAATTGATGAAGAAATTGCCAATATGCAAATGCAGATTAAATCGGTGAAAACTCAAGTTATGCAATGGTTAATTGGGGTTTCTTCAGGTACGTTTGCTCTATTATTAGCATTTATTAGATTTTTTGGATGAAAAAATAAATAAAAAAATTAAAAAAAAAAAATAAGAAACAAAAACAGAGAATTAAACTGAAAATAAGGTAAAGCAACTAATGAAAAATGGCATAAATGACGATCAAGAATTAAATTCATTCACTATACCGATCAATATTAGCTATTTTGTTGAAAACATGATTATTTGTTACATTGAATGTCAGATATTACAAATTTGTATATGTTTGACAAATACAAGGTTTGAGTAGAGTTGAGTAATTTTACATACATACAAATCTAAGCTCATTCAATTGGTTTCATCAATACATATCTGTAGTGCCTGATTTGATTTGATTTGATTTGATTTGCTAAATATTTTTCATTCATATGTGTACTATCTAAAACATGTTTACTGGGTATGGTATAGATTTGGTAATTTAAAATCGTAGTAATATGATTGAACACCAACTTGTCGACTCACTTGTTGATGTGCGTGCTACAATTAAAGCTATATCATTAAGTGCTGATAAATCTCTGGTTTACGTTTGTTTAATGAAATTGTTAGTCGATTTTGAAATTGTTTATTTTCCATATGCTCACAACTGAAAACACGTAGAAATTTTAATATACGTTAGTCACTAGACGATCTTGCTATAGAACAAGATGAATTCATTGTATAACCATGGAGTTAAACAGACGCAGCAGTTAACCAAGGACTTAACCACGTTTGAGAAAAATTTGAGTACATCACCATTATCATTACAAGGTTCAATTTCAACATCATTAACTGCATTCAAAAAAACTATCAAAGAATATAATGATTTAGTACAACAAAATTCGATTGATGAAAGTAAAGCCAAGCATGAATCGAGATTGAGTAAATTTAATAGTGATTTACATGATTTTCAAACTAAATTCGATAATTTAAGATCACAACGAGAACAGTTATTACATGAAAATAATACTCAAGAATTATTGGGTAGAAGACATGTCAACAATTCAACTAATGGAAACGCTTCTGATAATCCATTTGAACAGCAAAACAATCAAGCACAAACTCAGGCCCAGTCTCAAATGTCATATTCTGAAGGGTTATATAATGAAAGAATGTCTCTTGGCCGAGGATCAGAGAAGTTAGATCAAATTTTAGAAATGGGTCAACAAGCATTTGAAGATATTGTCGAACAAAATGAAGTTTTGAGAAAAATTCAGAATAAATTTGAATCAAGTTTGATAACTTTGGGTGTTAGTCAAGAAACTATTAGAACCGTAAACCGAAGAGCAAAGCAAGATAAATTTCTATTTTGGGGTTGTGTTATATTAATGATTGTAATATTTTGGTATATTCTTCGTATCTTCCGTTGAAAAATCTCCACATTTAAAACATTATCATTTCACAAGATTTAATTTTCAATAAAAAAACTTTAAACTTTTAATCAAACTGCCTAGATTGACATATCAGAACCCGGTTGTCATGACATTTACTTTCCAACTAGCTTCAAAAATTCCTTTTTATCCCCACATTCATAGAAATTGAAATCCCGATTTTTGACAGCTTATGCTCATTACTCAAAATCCTGATTGTTGTACATCAATATCCATTTGTACCGAATCGAATATTTGAATCAAGAGAATGGATTAACTGGTTTAAAAAGCCCTAAGTTATAAATTACGGTTATGTATATGTATATATTGCCATATAAATTTGGTTCTTCTAATCATCGACATCAATTGTAAACTTTTTAATGTATATAATTTTATATGATAATAGTGTAATGTCTCATGGGAATAAGAAATCTTTGTAATGACTGTGTTACTATAGATGGTAGGGGTTCTCAGCTATCGACGATGAAAGGGATACCAAGGCTTGACTTTCAAGAGTAACAAGCAACACTTTCTTTGCATTTTACCATAAAGTAGTAATTTTAACAAGCGGAGCAAATATTTTCTTTAAATTTCTTATGAATTACGATGGTCTATCCTAATTAAGTACAATTTGGGATCATTGGTTTCTAGTTAGCAATAAGATTGTTTGAAACAAATTGCCTAATTGGGACAAAACTTTTGATGTGCGCAGAAGTTTTGGCTGCAAAAAAATTGGACCCATCCTAATTAGGAAAGGTATTGAAATTGATTAAGATTACCAGATCCATCGAGGACTAGTCAGTAAATCCGTTACGAAACAATATATATCTGGAATGCCCCGCGTAGTTAACGGTTTTTACATTAAAAAAAACCTATAGAATAATTTCTTTCCTTCTTACAATCAAAATCTACCTTTCCTTGATAGAGTGGTAAACAATTATTGGTATATTGTTGGTATTATTAATTATCAAATAGAAATAAAATGTTCGATACCAATCAAAGTTTCAAGCTTTTAATTCTTACGCTAGTGGCTGGTCTTGTAGTTAATGTTCTGGCTTTGCCAATTGGCTGGGGTGAAAAAAGAGCAATCGTAACCGTGATTCAAACAATAAATTACAACCAAGCTACCGCTGCTGCTCAAGCAGCTCCAGCTCCTACTTTGGTGCCTACTTATGTAGCTCCAGCAGCTCCAGCAGCAACAAATAATGATAACAATGGAGCCGGTGGATTTTTTGCTAATTTATTCGGTGGAGTTAAAACTTCTGCTGCTACAACTGCTGCTCCAGTAGTAGTAGTAGTAGCTACTGATATAGTAACCCAGGCAGCAGCTCCAGTCGCTACCACTTCTGCTGCTGCGGTTGCCGCTCCCGCTCCGGTTGCTGCTACGACTCCTGCTGCTTCTACAAATACAAATACAGCACAAGGTTTATTTTCCTCCATCTTTAGTGGACTTTCGAATTTTTTTGGAATTGGAAGTGGTTCATCATCTAGTTCATCATCTGGTTCATCATCTGGATCCAGTAATAATCAACCTTCTTCTTCTCCTTCCTCTGCTCCTGCTTCGGGATCATCTGGTAATTCTGGAAATTCAGGTGGTTCAAGTGGAGTCAATTCTGGAATTCCATCATGGAATTCTGTAACTGGAGTTCAACAATCCATTCCAACAGGAGCATCAAGTGGTGCTTATAACTCACAATATGCAGAAGGTGCTTTAGGGATAACTTATTCTCCTTATCAAAAAAATGGTGCTTGTAAAACATCTTCACAAGTAGCCTATGATATTGCTAAATTGAGCAGTTATTCAATTATTAGATTATATTCTACCGATTGTAGTGGTATTGAGAATGTATTAGCATCAATCACTTCTTCTCAAAAATTATTTTTAGGAGTTTGGAATATAGACACTGCTTCAGTCCAGGGAGGATTATCAGATATACAAAATGCAGTTTCTACCTCATCTCGTGGATGGGGAGCTGTCGACACAATTTCCATTGGGAATGAATTAGTTAATGATGGTAAAGCTACAGTAGCTGACATTAATGCTGCTTTGGGAACAGCTAGAAGCTGGTTAAAAGCTAATGCCCCTCAATACACTGGTCCTGTTGTTAGTGTTGATACTTTAGTTGCTGTCCAAAATAATCCTGGTTTATGTACTGCAAGTGATTACATTGCAGTCAATTGTCATCCATTCTTCACTGGATCGATTCAACCTCAAGATTCAGGCTCATGGTTAAAACAACAAATCGCAAATTTAAGAGGTGTTTGTGGCGGCTCTAAACCGATTATAATAACCGAAACTGGATGGCCAACTCAAGGTAATTCAATTGGAACTTGTGTACCTTCGAAACAAAACCAACAATATGCCCTTCAAAGTATTATGTCCACCTTGGGAAGTCAAGTATTTGCCTTCACTATGTATAATGATTATTGGAAAGCCCCTGGACCTTATGGTGTTGAGCAATATTGGGGTATATTTGGTGATCCATTATACTAGATTATTATCCATTGATCAACAAAAGATCCAATATTTTCAACTTTTTCAACAAAAAATAATTTGGATTCTTTTTCTGTGGTAATATTTTACTTAAATACCTATAGTATGGCTCTTATATACCGATGTATACCAATAAAGATTTCAATTTAGTAAATAATTTGCAACCATTTTACCATCGTTTTTTATGTATGCCAGATTTTTTGATCCGGGAACGACATTTTTTCAGGTGAAACCAAAAGTTGGAAATCAATAATAGTGATCAACAGTAAACTATTGCAACCAGGGGATAAGCATGTCAGATAGGGAGAGAAAGAAGTTGGCTAACAGGCTACAACCTCTTTATGATAAGATATACACTATCAAAGATGCTCAGGGAATAAGGCTTTCGGATACATTTCATACATTGCCTCTTCGAACGGGAACTGATTATTATAAGATTGTTTTACATCCACTTAGTTTACATGCCGTGGGTAGAAAGATCAAAAAACATGAATATGATAGAGCCCAACAGTTTGTTGATGACTTAGCCTTGATATCTTGGAATGCAAGGTTGTATAACATCAAAGACTCCCAAGTATATGTCCATGCCATAATATTGAAACAATATATCACCGACGTGGTAATCCCCAAATTGAGAAATGATAAAGCTGTATTTGGTCACAAAGAGATTATATATCCTCATTTAGGGGCGTTGCCTGATGATAAGGATGAGATGAACGTTGAAGGCGTTAATTTTGATGATCCATATGTTGAACCTAGTGTTACGCCAAGGGCTACTCCAATAGAGCATCCATATTCCCCATATCCTAACGCAGTCAAACCTCAAACCTATACTAATGATCATCATCAACAAACACCAACTAACTATAATTCAAATCCTATGATTCATAATAATGCCAGTTCAAAATTAAATACTGGATCCCCAGCTCCTTATCAACATAGTAGACTGTCAAAAAGTCTTGAGTCTGGAATTAGGAGAGGAAGACCACCAATCATCGATAAACCATTTGAAACTAGAATAAAATTAATATTAAAAGGATTTAAAAAATTACGGGATCCAAATAACGAAAGTAGACCTTTGACTTCTCACTTTGAAAGAGTGCCTGATTCCAAATACTATCCGGATTATTATTCTATAATAAGTAATCCTATTAGTTTGAATGAAATTAAAGTTAAAGTTAGAACTAGAAAGTATAACAATGTTGATCAATTCATTAATGATTTAACATTAATGTTCAATAATGCCCGAGATTATTTTCAAAGAAATCCTTATTCTCAAGAATATATTGATTATCAAAATTTTAGTCGTGAAGCCAATATTATTATTCAACAAGAAATTAATAGACCTGAACATGAATTGTTAGTATCTTCAACTTCTGGAAATGATGGTATTGTTCGTTATCCCCTTGATTCTCTTGAAGTCAATAGTTATGTTTACAAAATTGGTGATTGGGTTTTAATTCAAAATCCAAATGACCCAGAAAAACCAATTGTTGGTCAAATTTTCCGATTGTGGTCAACTGATGATGGTAATAAATATACTAATATTTGTTGGTACTATCGTCCTGAGCAAACTTGTCATAAACATGATAGATTGTTCTTCATGAATGAAGTTTGTAAAACTGGTCAATATCGTGATCATTTAGTCAATGAAATTGTAGGACCATGTTATGTTGTCTTTTTAACTAGATATCAAAAAGGTGATTTACCAGATGGTGTAATTCCAGAAGGTGCTCCATGGTTCATTTGTGAATTCAGATATAATGAAAGTACTCACGTCTTCAATAGAATTAGAACTTGGAAAGCTTGTTTACCTGATGAAGTTAGAGACAATTATGAACATCCATTAATTCCATTACATGAACCAAGAAAACTTATCAAATATGAATCACCAATAAGAGGTTTATTACAACAAGATGCTTATGAAGGAATGCCAATTCCAGAACCAACTCAAGGTAATTTTCAAAATACACCTCCATTAGTTGGTTCAGTGTATCTTGCTCCTCCAAAACCTGATGATGATTTAGGTCAATATATATCATCTCCTAATGTGACATTATTACCGGAACATAAAGATGTTGCTAGTGGTAGAGCTGCATATCTCTTTACTCCAATTTCACAATTGAAAGGTGGAGGGGGTGCAACAACTGCAATTTATGCTACTAATTATTCTACTCCTATGCCGTTATCTGGAAGTACAGTTCATGATGGATTAGTGCCACCAATAAATTCGTACGGAGGCCAAGATACCAGCTATCTTTCAGGAGGTTACAAATCATTACAAGCGCCAAATCAAGATATCGATAGTTATCCAGATCCACTGTATCAGCCACAATATTCGCAAGTACAAATTCCTCGTCAAGATTTTAGAAAACCTACTACTAGTTATTCTTCAATGAATTCAGTTCAACAAACTGGTATATCTCCATATTCAAGTTTGGCTCCAGGTAACGTGTTGTCGTATGCATTGTCAGATCAATCGAATTTAGCTCTGGTTAGTCATCATTTAAATAAGAAGCGAAAGTTGGTTGAAGGTAAAATTGAACAAGATATTATATTTTATCGTTCTCCTCCAATTCTTACAAATCCTAATAAAGTAATCACTCAGGACGGTTCAAATTTTGGTCATTCTGCTAAATATTTAGCTTGGAAGTTAAACCAAGCAAAAGCTACCAGTTAGAATCAATATAGTGTAATTTATGGAAATTTATGTATTATATAAGTCAAGTTTTAATAAATGGTGAAAAGTTTTGAAAATGTCGCGATTCAATGTCGTGAACTATAAATGGTTTGACTACAGTAATGCTGATAATAACCGCCAATGAGTAAGCATCTCGTTGAATTTCAAGATCAGTTATTGAAATCGAAGAAGATCGTTGCTTTGGTTGGTGCTGGTTTATCTGTTTCCTCGGGACTTCCTACATTTAGAGGATCACAAGGATTATGGAAGAACTATAATCAAATTGATTTAGCTACTCCAGATGCGTTTTATGTCGACCCAGGACTAGTGTGGCAATTTTACTCGTGGAGAAGATTTGAAGCATTGAAAGCTAGTCCTAATCGAGGGCATCTTGCTTTATCCAAATTATCAAAAATGAGCAAGAATTGTAAACTTGAAAATGATGAAGTTGAGAAATTGGATATTGAATATGTTACAATTACCCAAAATGTCGATTCATTACTGACTAGAAGTGGCCATTGTAAACAGAATTTATATGAATTACATGGTAGTTTATTTGATTTGAGGTGTACCAGTTTTGTTTGTAACTACGTTGAGCATAATAATTTCAAACATCCGTTGACTTCAGCATTGAAAGATTGTGAGTATGAATATGATTCGAGGCCCCGTAAAAGAAAAAATGACGATATTGTCAAGGATGAAGAATTGATACTTTCACCTCAATTCACTCCTGTCAAAGAACTTGATGAATCAGACTTACCTCAATGTCCAATATGTAAAGATGGCTCTATATTACGACCAGGTGTTGTATGGTTTGGTGAGTCATTGCCATTACGAATCATTGATAAAATTGATAATTACATTGAACTGGGTACCCCAGTTGATTTAATTCTTGTGATAGGTACTAGTGGAACAGTGTATCCTGCCAATAGTTATGTTGATCGAATAAAATTGAAAGGAGGTAAAGTAGCAGTATTCAATACTGATATTGAACCAGATATTTTACAAGGAAAGGTGAAAAATACTTGGGGTTTCAAAGGAGATGCTGCTGAAATACTACCTCTTGCTTTAAAACCTTTAATTGGCGAATTATGAGCTTGCAGACAAACGTGAAAGTGAAAGAAATGAATTGATAAAATCGGTGAATATTACAAATGAAATATTATCAATACTGAAATAACTTGTATTATACCTTGATTCAATTCAAATATTTATTATACATTTTACATTACCTCTTGAATTCTTACTGACAGATTGATTTCGAGGCTAATTCATCAGTGTGGTTAGCTAATTTTGGTCATGTAATTCAATCGAGATTTTGAATAGTTTTCGTTTCTATTGATGCTCGAACCCATTCAATCATTCTTGCTTTTATTGATAGAAGCTATATTAATAATTAATGCATGCTTGGAAGTGTTAAATCTCAGAATGCATTTCATGTTTAATCCGTTTAGGAACATTGTAACAGAAAAGGTATTCTTTCAACTATGGCAATGTAGGAAGAGTTGAGAATACAAAACAAAAAAATACTGGATAAACATGGATCCGATCTTGTACTCACATCCTAAGAGACATGATTATAAATTATCAATCAGCCTCCATTTATTCATCCTAACGGTTGTTGTATATGCTATTTACCTGAATCGAGACATAGGCAGGTAATTTATTATGTTAAAAAGACATTTGTTGTTTTTGATTCAATAGATTCAAATAATACGTGAAGATTGCTCAACATACAATGCTAGTGAAAGCTATGAGTAGTGTTGGATGATTCTGGTGAATTGTGCGTTTTGTTTTCAAACACAATGCTTGATAGCAAAGATAAAAGTAAAAAAGCTTTGGTCTAAATCTCATCTCAAAGACTAATTTTTAACACATGAATCTGTACTTCATACCTGATTATACTCTCATTATGACAGATTGGAAATTATTCGAGAATTGGATCTTGATGTATCCAAGGAAGTTAGATGAATACGTTCTATAGATTCAAGTTTATATATATCACACTTTTATTGGATAAAACATTCTAATGACAATATTTTTGGGGGTATTACTGATGTATTGGCGGACGCCTTTTTCATCATTTTCGAGTTCGGTTAAAGCTCGATGAACCATCCATTGACGAATAATTAATAACATTAAAAAGGCAGCAAAATAACAACTTCCAGCAAACACTTGAGTATAAATATACGGCCTAGATAAAGAATCATCAACAACTTCTAAAGCAATAACTTCGGCGAATAAAGTACATAGTCCTGAACATATATTCAAACCTGACCAAGCTGCCGGTAATTTTGTAGAATCTCTTAAGATATTGTGGGCTAGAGATTGACCCATTGTTGGTGTTACTCCTACCAATAATCCAGATAACATGGCGAATGCCATTAAACTTGAGTAAGTTGTAGCATTAATCCAAAATGCAAAAATTAGAATAACAATCAATAAATTAATGATTGTTGCAGCGTTATAACGACCAAATCGATCACCTAAAAATCCCATAAATGGTCTACCAACCGTTTGACCTACATTTAGTAATAAAGTAACATGAGTACCTTGAGTTAAATCTAAACCAACATTATGAGCATAAGGAGATAATGTGAATAAAACTACCATATAAGCCATATAAGTTAGACCAAACCATAAAGCCAATATTGTTAATGGGTAAAGTTTAAAAATTTTAAAATTAAATTGACGATGAAAATTACGTTTTAAACCATATTTTATAATTCTATTAGGAACAAAGATGAAAAAAGATGCTCCTAATACCACAAATCCCAAAATTCCCATTGTTCTTAAAGCCCATTTAACTTCACCAGTTTTTTGAATTAAAGCATTAACGTATAAAACGGCAATAATACCACCTAACCCGGCCCCGGCAGTTATACACCCCATTGATAAACTTAACCATTTATCAAAATAAGTTGGTAATACCAAGGTTATAGTTAAGAATACAAGAGCAATTGATAACCCTGGCATAACTCCTTGAAAAATATATAATTGCCAAATTTTAGTTGCAAAACTAGCTAAAATATATCCTAAAGTATGAATAATTAATCCTAATAAAATTAACCATCGACTACCAATTAAATCACATAATAAACTTATAAATGGACTTAAAATTTGTCCTAAACAAAAAGCAATCCCACCAATAAATCCATAATCTAAATGTGTAGCTCCGTTAAACCCCGAATGATTTAAATAAAATGTAAGGTAAACTCCAAATCCCCCAAATGCTCCAAAAGTTACTGAAATTGATAACATACCAAGACATGCAACACACCAAGCACGAGTTTTATCTTTAGGATATTTATCTTCTCCAACTTCTATGGGAGTAGCAGCAATAAAATCTTCAATATCTTCTTGATCATTAGATAATGATTTAACCTCGGTTATATTATCAATATTTGTTGTAAACAATGAATTTTCAATTAATATATTGTCTTCTTCAGACAATTTATGTTGAACCAGTTTATCTTCACCAAAACTATCATCTACTACCATAATTTAAAATATTAATAATATTCCATGGTATATCAATAACTTCTACACAAAAAAAAGAAACAAAACTCCTCCCCCATAAAATTTGCTGATTTGACATTTACTTATATATTAAATCAATTACTGAATTAGTCATCGCAAAATATCCCACATTTGTTCGTGCCGCTTAAGCTAAAGAAAAATAAAAAATAAAATAAAAAAAATGTAAAATAAAGTAAAATAAACCAAAACAAAATATGAAAATTTAATACAAAAATTTGAATTATCATCTTCATCTTCTTCTTCTTCTTTGTCTTTAAAATTTGAATTATCATCATCTTCTTCTTCTTCTTCTTTGTCTTTAAAATTTGAATTATCATCATCTTCTTCTTCTTTTTCTTTGTCTTTAAAATTTGAATTATCATCATCTTCTTCTTCTTTTTCTTTGTCTTTAAATTTTGATCATTCTCTAGTAATAATCTGTCACAGTAACTAGTACAGTACCATCCAGTGCTACTGGAATCAGTATCATGCATGTATAGATGGTGAGTTATCTTGCGCCTAGAGTTCATTTTGCCTAGAGTTCATTTTGTATGTGTGTATATATATATCTTTGTATGTATCTATTTCATTATATGCCTACTTTGTCCTGTGCCTTAACTCTGGTTTAGGTTACTTCCGTCTAACGGTTATTATTACCCCATACCAATATTAACCATGGATAAAATAAAACCGTGGTGGTCAGCGCTACCGTCGGGTATTTTTTTTCGGAAATTTGAGTCAATGTCGCCGATAAATGTCGTGGGGTTTCAGGAAATATTTATAATGAATAGATTTATAATAAATAGATTTATAATGGGTAGATTTATAATGAGTAGATTTATAATGAATAGATTTACAAGTATAGATTTATAATGGTTTATAATGATGCGGTTACCCATTAATAATTGATTGATCATATATAGTTTTAATGGAGGTGCTAACCATCCATTTCTTTATAAAATACTTGTATTTGGATTTTTGTAAATAAAATAATTCTAGTGAAACCTTGGCTGAGGGATTCTCCCTCAGCTCAGCTAAATCTAGTGTAGGGGAATGTCAAATAGATTTATTCTCATAAGAGATCACCTAATAATAGTGATTTTTATTTGTGTATCAAAAATAAATCTCATTATGTTATTAGTCATAGAAGGTTTCATGGAGTCGTAGTCTCATATATTTGTCTCATAAATGTGATATAATTAACTTAAGTGGTATAAGTAGTTCACAAAACTAATTCAACCTAGATTTTCCTGACACCACTATCAAGCAAATGTTCATGTTTCAGTATCGAAACTAGTATTAATTATAGTTTGATTATTTTGTTTTTTTTTTGAAACTTTCAAACTACGTATCTCGTTTTGCATCATATAAGTGAAACATTGGTTTTTATTGTCTTTTGCAACCTTTTTGATGGGTAAACTTAATGACATTTTAATTTTACCTTTAAAGATATCATATGTAATGTACACTATACCACTCTAACATAGTCATCTTTAGTATTAGTGTAAAACTTGATTTATTCTATTTGATGATTTAAGATGTTGCCAATTTTTCATCATCTTCCAATAATTCCCAATCAACTCTATCTTGAGTCACTCTATTTTGGGAGTTAGAGGGTAATGGAGGTAACCCTAATTCAATATTTGCATCTAATAAAATTTGATTTATAATGTATTGTTTTCTTTTTAAATTTATCGATTTTGACAATTCTGATGTAACAATTTTATTGATTTTCAAACTTGTAGATAATTTGCTTGATAAATTTTCATATAATTGTTGTAATTGTGATAAATCTTGACAATTTTCTATTTCTTCTAAATCTTCTTCTGATTTTAATTTTTGATAATAATTTTTATATCCAAGTGATTTTTGAGACAATTGCAGTAAAATGGAATTAGAATCGGTAAACCCTATAGCATTTCCATTATCATTGGCATAACTTTCAAAATCATCATCAGAATCATCATTTTTATTCTTTTTATTATTCTTAGTTTGGTGAGTTTTATCAAAATTTTGTTGAATTTTTATAATGGTTTTATAAGAGTTATTTGCATCAGTTGGATTTATCAATGGAGTATCAGTGTTACTTTTCAAGTATTTCTTGTAGCGATGATTGCCGATTTTGTACTGATTTAGGTTGAATTTCATTGAATACAATAAGCCCATATTGAGTTTATCGTCAGTTCCCTGATTTAGCGTATCAATAAACTCATTTGTAAACCACCAAGGGGTACGATATTTGTAAGTTTGATAAATCAAATTTTTTTGATCTACAACAGTTTCCTGATTATAATTATCATGTAAGAAATGATTAATTGAGACCAAATCATGATTCAAATTAAGATGCTGAGTTAAGTCTTCAATATTGACAAAAATCTTGTCACACTCGGGAACAGGACATATAATATCGGTTTCGCCTAGGTGATTTTGAATATGAGTTCTCAACTCTGCTGATGATGATTTTTCAACCCCATATTGATCACAACCTCTCCAATAGCAACTTTTCTTCAACGAAGCATCACTATCAGCATGCTGATTCATATGATGAATCATTTCTGGTATATTGGAAACTTGTTGCTTACAATCTTTCCATTGACAACCAACATGATTGATTTTTGGGTCATTTTTTTGATCCTGAAATTCACTTTCATCATTATAAGTTTGATCCTCTATCGACATACCTTGAATTGGAACTCCCTCCTCCTAAAGTATTCTAGATCTTGTTGTAAGAAGTTTCCGATTTGATTTTGGTGTGAAATTTTCAGTTCTATCGCACACCGTTTTTTTCAATAGACGATTTCAATTTTACATAGTTAACGATTTATACGAGATTAATTATTGATTTGAATGGTAAATATACATAATACAAGGTTTTAGTCTAAAGTAATTCATCCAATCTTGCCGCAGGATTAGTTTCAATAAAATCTAATGAGACTTTGTGACCTAAAAGTTCTCTAATATTTGAGACACCATATTTAATCATGGTTGGTCTTTCTAATGATAAACCCCAACCTAAAACTCGTAAGTTTTTAGGTAAACCCATTGATTCTAACATTTCCGGTCTGAACATCCCCGAATTACCAATTTCAACCCATTTTCCTAACCCTTTATGATAAGCGAAAATTTCTAAAGAAGGTTCGGTATAAGGATTGTAAGCAGCTTTAAATCTTAAACCATCAACTCCCATTTTACCAAAGAAATCTTCCATGAACCCAATCAAATCACCTAAAGTGATATCATAGCCAGCAATCACCCCTTCAACTTGATGAAATTCTGCTAAATGAGTAGCATCAACTGCTTCATTTCTGAAAACTCGATCAATGGAGAATAATCTAGTTGGTTTTGGATCCTTAGCTAATTCGTGCAACATATGAGCGGAAATGGCAGTTGTATGAGTTCTCAAAACCATTCTTAAAGATTCTTCTTCTTTCCAAGGATATCTATAACCAATGGAACCATATTTACCATCTTGATGTACTGATTTGATATTATTCCAATAAGTTTCATCTTCGGGTTTTTTAGCAACAGCTGGGTCTTTTAAATAGAAAGTATCTTGTAAATCACGAGCTGGATGTTGTTGAGGTACATAAAGAGTATCGAAATTCCAAAAACCTGATTCAACATACTGATTTGAAGGCATTTCAGTAAAACCCATTGAAAAGAAAATTTGTCTAAATTCTTCTCTAACTTTATTTAACGGATGCAAGGCACCAGATTGAGGATAAACCCCTTCAGAATTGAAATTATAACTTTTAAATTTAGCATCTTTCCAAGAACCATTATTAATCATGTCACTAGTTAAATCAGTTTGATATTCAATAATTTGTAAACCAAAATGTTTAGCTTTTTCAATTTGAAAATGAACAATTTTAGTCAAAGAAATTAATTTTCTTTTCTTTAATTCGGTTAATTGTTTTTTATCATCTAAACTACCAGATTGATTAATTGTAATTAAATCTTGTAATACTAAATCTTCTGGTAATTTATCAACTTGAGAAATTAACTTATCACCATCTTTGGTTAACCATTTATTTTTGAAAGCTTTTCCTTGACCAACTAAACCAATTGGACCTAATTTTGTCTTTAATTCACCAATGGTCAACCCATTCAAAGCTTTTAAAACTTCATCAACAACTTGAACTTCGGGAGTAAAACCTGATTTTATATATGATTGAGCTTCTTCCGTCAATACCCATTTATCTTGTTCAATTTTTTTAAATAAAATCATTTCTTTAGCCCATAATGATTTTAAATTATTTTCCATGGTTATGGTATCTATATCTTTGAACTCATCATATTTCAACGAATTATCGATTGACCCATGAACATCCACTGCCTTCAAGATCTTCAACTGCAAATCAGACATCGTTTTGCTACTGCTATTCCAAGTTATTGATTAATATGTCAAAAGATGGTTGATTCACCAGTCCATCAAAAATTTTTCAGTTGGTGCGTGCAAGTTCACGATAATTTGCAGCCAAATGGAACCCAACTAGAGCAAATATTGACACCAAGAATCAATTCAGGGGTATGTAGGAGTATAAACTAAACAAGAGAAATCAAGCTTCAAGTCAAATTAAAAAAAAATTGGGATTTTTTTGGTGAAAATCCCATGAATACCGAATAAAAGAAGAAAAAATTTCAAAATTACCATATTTTAAAAACTACCACAAGTGATAAACCAGTTCAAAAACAAAATATAATATAATGATGATAAACCAGTCTTAAAACCCCATATATATATACTTATATACTAGGGCTTATGACCAGTTATAAATTTTATATACGATTTTTGTAACCAGATAGATTTTTTTTATAAATTTAGATTTTATCTTATCAGAGCTATAACCAATGATAACCAATGGTTTTGCAACACTATGAAACAGAATTGAAAACATGTATATACAATATATCTTTTCTTGCTAAAGTTTATGGTGGAATATAGTGCCCGATTTCTGGTGGTTGGTTTGTTGATAAAAATTTACACTGGTTGTCTCTCTATAGGTCTGAGAAACCAAAAGCATACCCTTATACTCTCCTACACATTCACAAACACTTACAAACGCAAACAAACACTTATAAACACTAGCAAAAACTTACAAACACTCATAAACACTTGCAAACACTTACAAACTCTTACCAACTCTTATAAACAATAGTAAACGCTAGTAAACACTGGTAAACACTAGAAAACACTTATAAACTCTCATGCACACTTACCTACACTAGCAAACACTTATAAACACTTATGAATATTCAACGATTTTTATAAAAACCACTAATTTATATACTAATTTCTTGAAACGACAATTTACATCACTTTAAAAACACTTTTGAAACACTAAAACAGTTTTCCAAAACCTTCTCCTGATTGAATTAGTTGAAAAGTCCATGAACTCTGACGAATAACTATAAACTCTAACAAATAACTATAAACTCTGAAATAGTGAACATTTCCACGATGTTTACTTGACTTTAATACTACTATTACTATTACTACTACTAACATTACTATTACTATTACTATTACTATTACTATTACTATTACTATTACTATTACTATTACTATTACTATTACTATTACTATT